>JADLZL010007681.1:0-37495 GCA_015844335.1 Chrysopogon serrulatus | reverse complement strand
CCATGCAAAAGTTGAAAAGCTCCATAGTTAATGGTAATATGGGTAAGTTTGAAAGTTAGAGCAGTTTTGTCTAATTTAAAGGAGAATTTCAGTTTGAAAGCATGTGTACTTTTGAGGAGTGAAAGCATTGTAGCAACTCCTGATCCAAGTTTAGTAGTTAGGCTTTGCTAAGGGACTACCAAAGGGTAAGCTTGGGGAACTTGTTGATGGTCCTTAATGCCTATTTTATACCATCAACTATTGCTCAATATAACATGATATCAACCATAAATCATAGTTGTAGGTTTTGATTCTAACAAGTTCCACGAAGTTTTGGTGTTCTCTCACTTGTGTTGCAGGAGTATGCAATTTTCTATCAAATAAAAGTATCTTAAATAGGGAATTGACAGCACCATTGCGACGGGCTCGTCGAGACGATCGAAACGAACATATCATTTGCTATATTTGGAGTTCGAGAGTCAAAAGATATCAATTCTACACCGAAAACAAACACTAGAAGACTCTAGAAGGCACCGAAGATGACGTACCGAAGGTGGGGCCCACCTGCTATAGGGTGGGGCCCGCCCCACCCCGGGCCGGCCGGTGCTCCACAGAGCCCATTCGGGGCCCGCTTTGATGGAGGGCCTCCCTACGCCTTAGGGTTTGTATCTCCACCGCTTCTCGAAGTCGAATTAGTCCCACATCGCCGTCGAGGAAGAGGTGGAGGCTTTTCTAGACTATAAATAAAGAGGTAGACCCCCTCCCTAAGGGCACCACATTATTGGAGATGTAGAGGCGTCCCTTGAATGGATGACCTCTCATCTCTAGAGAATTAGGGCTAGACTTTCCAATGTAGTTCTAGTTGAGAGTTAGGGAGAGCGGCGCTACGCCCGGGTTCCAGAGGAGTCTTCGAAAGAGTCATCAGAGTTTTGGTATGTCTTTGTATTCATTCTTTGTAAGACTTATGCTTTAATATATTTTATCTTCTCTATTTACTTTTATGTATTACATTTAATTGGTTAGTATAGTTGTTATACTTTAGCATAGGATCTCCGCCCGTATCGGGTGCTCTAGTTATTAATTGTGACTAGGGTAGTAATTGGTAGTGTAGACATGGAGTCTAGGCTATATATTACCTGAGATTGCACCCAGTCCAACATATAGTTGTGGTAGCCCCAGTGGTGACAAAGCCCCGACGGCCGACGTATTCCACCATGTTAGGGTTGGTGTTTGTAGGACCGTAGTCGAAGCTTCCTAGTCCCTTTCTCACCCCTTTCCGTGACTAGTGTTCCGATGTCCCGAAGTGTTATTGTGTGATTGCTTTACCTTCCATAAATCGCTTATTATAGAACCCAAGTAATAGAGAAGTATTTAGAAACCTTGAACTCTCCCGTTGTCCTCTCACTTTAGCTATCTATTTACTTATCATAGAATTCTCCTGTTGTGTGTGTCATATATACATAATTCCTATCATCTATCATTTACCCCCTACTTTAGTCTAGTTGGTGTATTAAGTTAGTAGATACGTGATGGTGAACTATCAATGTCTTATTCCATTGTTTCCCAAAGGGTAAAATATAAATAACGATACCGGAATACTCTCGGTAAAATGCTACAATGGTTTTCTCGTAAACGCTATGAATCCTTTATATTTTAGTTGTGCATAAGAAATACCAACAACGATTCGTCATCGATTCATCTTCAGGTTCTTCTGTTGGTAACTCTAAGTCTTCTGTTTAATTAAGTTCAGTTCTTACTTTACTTTGCTTACGGGATCTCCGCTCGTATTGAGTGCTCTAGTTATTGCGCATAGCTAGAGTAGTAATCGTTAGTGTAGACGTGGTGTCTAGACTAGTGTTTACCTGAGTTTGCGCCCAATTCTTACGGTTAGTTGCGGTAGCCTCTAGAGGTGACAGCTCTATTGGTCTTCGTATTCCATCACGTCGGAGTTGGTGTTCCGTAGAGCTTTTGGCAGCCTTCCCCAACTACTTTCTTTCCAGTCTTATTCGAGAGTTGGAAAGGTACTGTTGCTCCAAAGTAAGTTAAGTATAGTAAGCCTGATCCTTAGTTATCTAGTTGATCTGAGACAACCCCTCTCTACCCACCAAAAATATTTACCTTTTCTATCCTTGGACATTCTTGATTCGTTACTAGTACACTTCACGTTCCTCGTGGAAAATCGATACCTTGGAATACTCTAGGGTGAAAGCTACAGCGTATCCGTGCGCTTGCGGATCTTTTCTCTGCTTTGTGTTAACATATACCAACAAGCTTTTCTCGGCGCCCGTTGCCGGGGAACGGTAGTCGTTCTAGAATCGAACCAAGTTCGCCTCCGTGTATCTTTTATTTTCCTTTTATCACTACCTTTACCCAACCAAATGGATTCCACGCCTATCTTTCAATTCTCGGCTCCAAAGGGTGAGTTGCTAGAGCCTCCACCGTCATCACATCCTATACTTACGGATGGCTATGAGCTTCGCCCTGCTTTTATAGCCATGGTTCGGGAGCAAACCTTCTCTGGATTAGAAGAAGAAAATCCCTACACCCACCTTAGAGAATTTGAGCAGTTGTGTTCTTGCTTGACTATTGCTGGCATGACACAAGAGACCATTAAATGGAAATGGTTTCCGTTCTCCCTTTTGGGAAGAGCGAAACAGTGGTATGCTCATACTGTAGGAGGAGTAAATGGAAACTAGAATGAACTTCGAGACAAATTTTGTCTTGCTTTCTTCCCTCTTCCTAGGATTGCCGCCCTTCGAATAGAAGTTCTCACCTTTAAACAAAAGGAGAAGGAGACATTAGGAGCAGCTTGGGCTAGGTTCTTAACTCTTATCAATACTGGCCCAACCCTTCACTTGCCCGACCACGTGCTTCTTTACCACTTCCATCTTGGTCTTAGCAAGGAAGCTGCTCTACACCTTGACTTATCTTCTGGAGGTTCATTCTCACATAATACCATTAGCGAGGGGAAAGCCATTTTAGAGAAAATCCTTGAAAACACCCCTTACACTGGCATTTTTGATGAGTTTCCTAAAGAAGCCAAGCTAAGCCCCGACCAACAAGAGGAGGTAGACACAACCGAATCCGAAATCACTTCAAAACCTTCTGACAATTTGGTTGTTAAAGAACCTCCCATTGAGGAAACCCAAGACAATCTAGAAGATGATGAACCCCATCCTTCCGTGTTTCCCTTTGAAATCGAGGATGGTCTTTTTGAAGATTTTGGCAATGCCTCGAATTTACCGGTCCAAGTGAAGCCTCTGGTACACTCTATGGATGACGATGGTCCAAATAATGATGCTTTTCTTATGGAACACATTAAAGGACTATCGGCCATCATGAGTCGTGAGTGGTTGGCAGAAATGGAGTTATCCACTGAGGTAGCCCGAATCATTGCCCCCTCAGATGTTATCACTTGTATCCTTAAGGGAACCACTATAGAGGCTCACTATAGTCCTACCGTTGGGATGAATATCATTTCAAAGGCTTTGGCCGAACAACTATGCCCTAACGAGTTCTTGATCCCATCTCATAAGCTTCTAAGAATACCTTCTGGAGTTACTCTTGAAAGTTATGGGATCATAAGGTCTATCCCATTGAGAATACGATATTCTGAGTATTGCCTAGATTTTCATATCTTTGACATCTCAGATACATCCATCTTGATTGGTGTGCCTTTTGGGATACTCTTCCAAGAAAGACCAAAACAGGGTCTTCTAGATTTAAAATTAGGAAGTTCTCCTATCACCATCTCACTTGCACGCTCAAATAATGCGATAGTAGAACCCAAACCCGAGCAAGACCCTATTGAGGAGGTTTTAATGGCATCTTTAGAGGATATGGCCCAACCAACTCTCGATGATGAACACTTTATTCAAGAAGAGGAAGAGTTGGCGAGCCTTGCCGAGTTAGAGGAAACCGAGGTGCCATCACAACCTTCGCTTGTCTTTGAAACCGCTTCCTTCGGTTTAAAATATGTCTTTCTCAATAATAATCGAGAAACTCCAAATTCATCATTAGTGACAAGCTTTCTCAAGAGGAAACCCATAAACTTGTCACCGTCCCTAGAAAAATATAAACCGGTCATAGGCTACTCACTCCAAGACCTCAAGGGAATTAGTCCCATCCTATGCACTCATCGTATTCCCATTGATCCAAATGCTTCACCATCAAGGGAACCACAAAGGAGACTTAACAACGCAATGCGAGACGTTGTTAAGAAAGAGGTCCTTAAGCTCTTACATGCTTTGGGATTATTTATCCCTGCACCTCATAGTGAGTGGGTTAGCCCTGTCCAAGTTGTGCCAAAGAAAGGAGGAATGACGGTCATGAGGAATGAAAAGAATGAGCTCATCCCTCAACGTACCGTCACGGGGTGGCGTATGTGCATTGACTACCGGAAACTTAACAAGGCAACAAAGAAAGATCACTTCCGTTTACCCTTCATTGATGAAATGTTGGAACGGCTTGCAAATCACTCTTTCTTTTGTTTCCTTGATGGGTATTCCAGGTATCATCAAATTCCAATCCACCCTGATGACCAAAGTAAGACCACTTTCACATGCCCGTATGGAACTTACGCTTACCGACGAATGTCATTCGGATTGTGTAATGCTCCAGCTTCCTTCCAACGGTGCATGATGTCTATATTCTCTGATATGATCGAGAAAATCATGGAGGTATTTATGGATGACTTTACTGTCTACGGTAAAACCTTCAATGATTGCCTAGAGAACTTAGACAAGGTCTTACAACGGTGTGAAGAAAAGCACTTAGTCCTGAACTGGGAGAAATGCCATTTTATGGTTCGGGAAGGAATAGCGCTAGGACACAAGGTGTCCGAACGTGGGATAGAAGTGGATAGAGCAAAGATTGAAGTTATTGAACAACTTCCACCGCCCACAAATGTGAAAGGTATTCGTAGCTTTCTAGGCCATGCAGGGTTCTATCGGCGTTTCATCAAAGACTTTTCTCAAATCGCTAGACCCTTGACTAGCCTTCTAGCCAAAGATGCACCTTTCATTTTCAATAGTGAGTGCCTTTGAAGCTTTTGAAATTCTGAAGAGGGCACTCACCTCAGCTCCAATAATCCAACCACCTGATTGGAGTCTGCCCTTTGAGATCATGTGTGATGCTAGCGATTTTGCGGTTGGCGCAGTTTTAGGCCAAACCAAAGACAAGAAACATTATGCTATATCCTATGCTAGTAAAACCTTGTCTGGGCCACAACTCAATTATGCTACCACTGAAAAAGAGTTATTGGCAGTTGTCTTCGCAATAGACAAGTTTAGATCTTATTTAGTGGGAGCAAAGATAATCATTTACACAGACCATGCTGCTCTCAAATACCTCCTCACTAAGAAAGATGCTAAGCCTCGGTTAATCCGATGGATTTTTCTGCTCCAAGAATTTGACATAGAAATAAGGGATAAGAAAGGAGTAGAAAATTTAGTAGCCGACCACTTGTCTAGGCTTCAGCATAAAGACACACATGAGCTACCTATTAATGACTATCTAAGGGATGACACGCTCCTTGCGGTAACGGACCACGATCCTTGGTATGCGAATATTGTCAACTATATGGTTGCAGGTTATGTTCCACCAGGAGGAGACAAGAGGAAGATCCAGTAAGAGAGTCGTATCCATTTGTGGGACGATCCATATCTTTACAGGATCTGTGCCGATGGGTTGCTACGGAGGTGTGTCCCAACAATTGAAGGCATGAAAATCATTGAAAGATGTCATTCATCACCCTATGGAGGACATTATGGAGTGTTTCAAACACATGCGAAGATTTGGCAATGTGGATTCTTCTGGCCAACAATGTATCAAGATACAAAGGAGTTCATCAAAAGATGTGTCAGATGCCAGAAGCATGGGAACATCAATACTCGGGATGCTATGCCACTTACGAACAACCTCCAAGTGGAATTGTTTGATGTCTGGGGAATTGACTTTATGGGACCATTCCCAAAGTCAGGAGATGCTGAATACATCTTGGTGGCAGTTGACTATGTGTCCAAATGGATTGAAGCATTACCATGTCGAGCCAGCTGACTCCAAGCACTCCAAGAAGATATTCAATGAAGTGATATTTCCATGATTTGGAATGCCTAGACTAGTCATAAGTGATGGTGGCCCACATTTCATCGACAAGAGATTCCGATAGTTCTTGGCAAAAAATGGATTCAAGCACAACATTGCAACTCCATACCATCCTCAAACAAGTGGTCAAGCTGAAACTTCAAATAAGCAAATCAAAAATATCCTGCAAAAGACCGTGGATGAGATGGGCAAGAAATGGAAATACAAGCTTTCCGATGCACTATGGGCATATTGAACTGCATACAAGACACCCATAGGAATGACACCATATCAGCTTGTATATGGAAAGACTTGTCATTTGCCGGTTGAATTGGAATTCAAAGCTCACTGGGCAATCAAGAAATGGAACATGGATCTCCATCTAGCTGGCAAGAATCGTCAAATGCAAATATCTGAGCTTGAAGAATGGAGAGAGAAGGCATATCACAACTCCAAGATTTATAAAGAGAGAACAAAACGATGGCATGATAAGAGGATTAAGCACAAAGAGTTCAAGCCTGGGGACAAGGTCCTACTGTTCAACTCTAGAGTAAAGCTCTTTGGTCATGGAAAACTTCAAAGCAAATGGGAAGGACCATTCAAGGTAGTTGAAACATCACCACATGGTGCCATCACAATTCAAGACAACTCATGTAACATCTTCAAGGTAAATAGCCAGCGCTTGAAAGTATTCTTTGAAACTGAAAACTTAGAAGTATTAGACTTGATTGAATTTTTGCAATTTAATGATCCAATCTAAAAAAATCAATCTTGCTCTTATTTTCTTCTAGTTTAGGCCAATACCTTAGTTCAATATCAAGTTTTGACTCTCTAGTGTTCGACACCAGAAGAGTCCCTATTGTTTTCATCTGTTTTTGTCTATGAGTTAAAGCCAGGTATAGTCTCGAAGAAGTGTGGGGGAAGGTGACACCTCCACCATGAATAGAAGCATTGAAGCACATCATGAACTGGTGAAGGAGTCTGCATACAACTACTAAAACTCGGTTTGATCTTTCTTGACTCACTCATATGCTTACTGAGTTTTACACTTGTTATGCACTTGCTTAACCCTACAAATTAAAAAGAACCAAACCACACTTTGAGTTAACTTTAAAAAGTGACATGCTGATAATATAATCAAGATAGAGGCTTGCATAGAGATTGTTCTAAATACATATACTTATGCTTGTGGGAAGATATCTAGATAGGACAATCATATTGACTAAGTTGTTGTGGAGTGTGACATAGTTCTGGCTTAGAAGTCTTACCAGATCTAGTCAAGGTACTTGGAGATTTCATTTTGATAAATATCATAAAACCATAGTATCACATACTCCTCAATGATGATAAATTCCTACCAGAGCCATATATAGGATAGAAGCCTTCTACATTCACTACTTGTTGTTGTGTTGAGTTTGGTTGGACTTTGTGATCCTTGTGAGAGATTTATCATACTTCCAAGATCAAGATTCACTTGCACGCCACACAAATATGCACTACTCCTACACTGGGAGTAGGCGCAAAACATGCCATTCCATTTAGATCCACCCAATAAATGCTTCAGTCTTTGTTGCTATCTCTCTAAAAGTTTTGTTGCCAAGAGGAGAGCCATGAGCTATGTAAAAGTATTTAAAAAAAAAAAAAAAAAAAAAAAAAAAAAAGGACTTGAAACAATGGGTACTTGGATGCTCGCCTCCCTAAAGAAAAAAAAAAAAAAAAAAGAAAAAAAAAAGAATGAATAAGATAGCTCATGTTCTCTCGGCAAGGTTTTCAAGTATCAAAAGAGAGGTATGTTTTCAAGGAGCAGAGTAGAATTAGGTTTTGCCACTTCCACCATATATCCACACACAGGCACGTCTTGATCTAAGAGTATGACATTTCGATCCTAGGATCCGGTTTTAACTTTACAATATATACGAGACAAGTATGCAATCAAGTTTGTCCCTACCTAAGCTCCACATAAGCCTTAGCAGTAGGTTGAGGAAGAATGGCAGTTTCACACTCTTGCCTTGGTAAGGAATCATACACCATTGAGCGACTGAGAGTATCATTTGAGGAGCATAAGTGATCTATGCTTTTCCTTTGTAAAAACATTAAAAACTCTAAGTTGCTAAGATGAGAATTTGGGATGATAACTTTGCTTTGAGAGCTGTTCCACTTTTCAATCACCTAAGGATATATGTTAGCCAATGCCACAAATCCCACCTGTATAAGGAATGCTTTGGAATAACCTTTTTGCTAGCGACATATCTTAAGATGTTATAATCAAGTTTACTTCTTCAGACTTTACTCGAGGACGAGCAAAGAGCTAGTGTGGGGGAACTTGTTGACGGTCCTTAATGTCAATCATAAACCATCAACTATTGCATATAATAACATGAAATAAATCACAAACCATAGTTGTAGGGATTGATTCTAACAAGTTCCACGAGTTTTGGTGAATCATTGTTTCTATAGGTACATACCGGAAAAGTTATCAAAATGAGCCAATATGACAGTATAAAGGTATCTCAAATGATGAATTAGAATGCACCATTGCAACGGGCTCGTCGAAACGATCGAAACGGACATATCATTTGCCTTTTTCGGAGTTCCGGATGAAAAGATATTAATTCCACCGCGGGGGCTGCACTAGAAGACCCCAGAAGGCGCGAGAAGACACCACGCCGAAGTGGACCGCGAGGGGCCCCGGAGCCAGACCGGCCGGCCGGTTGCCCCTGACCGCCGATCCGCTACAAGGCTAAATGGGCCCGACTTCGGCCCACGTGCTCCACCGCCTTAGGGTTTCAATCTCAGCCGTCCGCCAAAGTCGGTTTGATCCAAGGGCTCACGTTCATCCCACCGGGCTATAAAAGCAGCCCCTGACCCTAGGGGGGAGGCACTCCCCATGAAACCCTAATTCATATTCTCTGAGGGACACTCATCTGAGAGGGGTCCCTTGAATGGATCAACCTCTCAGGAGTCATTAGAAAATAGGGAGAGAGGAGAGGAGAGAGTAGAAGGTGGAGCCGGCCTGTCGGATCCCCTCAACTTTGTACCTCTACGGAGACGATTCGCCATCGATTCATCTTTAGGTTCTTCTGTTGGTAACTCTAAGTCTTCTATTTAATTAAGTTCAGTTCTTACTTTACTTTGCTTACGGGATCTCCACTCGTATTGAGTGCTCTAGTTATTGCGCATAGCTAGAGTAATAATCGTTAGTGTAGACGTGGTGTCTAGACTAGTGTTTACCTGAGTTTGCGCCCAATTCTTACGGTTAGTTGTGGTAGCCTCTAGAGGTGACAGCTCTATTGGTCTTCGTATTCCACCACGTCGGAGTTGGTGTTCCGTAGAGCTTTTGGCAGCCTTCCCCAACTACTTTCTTCCCAATCTTATTCGAGAGTTGGAAAGGTACTGTTGCTACAAAGTAAGTTAAGTATAGTAAGCCTGATCCTTAGTTATCTAGTTGACCTGAGACAACCCCTCTCTACCCACAAAAAATATTTACCTTTTCTATCCTTGGACATTCTTGATTCGTTACTAGTACACTTCACGTTCCTCGTGGAAAATCGATACCTTGGAATACTCTAGGGTGAAAGCTACAAATGTATCCGTGGCGCTTATGGATCTTTTCTGCTTTGCGTTAACATATACCAACAAGCTTTTAAACGCCGCTGCCGGGAACGGTAGTCGTTCTAGAATCGAACCAAGTTCGTCCGTGTATCTTTTATTTTCCTTTTTATCACTACCTTTACCCAACCAAATGGATTCCACGCCTATCTTTCAATTCTCGGCTCCAAAGGGTGAGTTGCTAGAGCCTCCACCGTCATCACATCCTATACTTACGGATGGCTATGAGCTTCGCCCTGCTTTTATAGCCATGGTTCGGGAGCAAACCTTCTCTGGATTAGAAGAAGAAAATCCCTACACCCATCTTAGAGAATTTGAGCAGTTGTGTTCTTGCTTGACTATTGCTGGCATGACACAAGAGACCATTAAATGGAAGTTGTTTCCGTTCTCCCTTTTGGGAAGAGCGAAACAGTGGTATGCTCATACTATAGGAGGAGTAAATGGAAACTGGGATGAACTTCGAGACAAATTTTGTCTTGCTTTCTTCCCTCTTCCTAGGATTGCCGCCCTTCGAATAGAAGTTCTCACCTTTAAACAAAAGGAGAAGGAGACATTAGGAGCAGCTTGGGCTAGGTTCTTAACTCTTATCAATACTGGCCCAACCCTTCACTTGCCCGACCACGTGCTTCTTTACCACTTCCATCTTTGTCTTAGCAAGGAAGCTGCTCTACACCTTGACTTATCTTCTGGAGGTTCATTCTCACATAATACCATTAGTGAGGGGAAAGCCATTTTAGAGAAAATCCTTGAAAACACCCCTTACACTGGCATTTTTGATGAGTTTCCTGAAGAAGAAGTCAAGCCAAGCCCCGACCAACAAGAGGAGGTAGACACAACCGAATCCGAAATCATTTCAAAACCTTCTGACAATTTGGTTGTTAAAGAACCTCCCATTGAGGAAACCCAAGACAATCTAGAAGATGATGAACCCCATCCTTCCGTGTTTCCCTTTGAAATCGAGGATGGTCTTTTTGAAGATTTTGGCAATGCCTTGAATTTACCGGTCCAAGTGAAGCCTCTGGTACACTCTATGGATGACGATGGTCCAAATAATGATGCTTTTCTTATGGAACACATTAAAGGACTATCGGCCATCATGAGTCGTGAGTGGTTGGCAGAAATGGAGTTATCCACTGAGGTAGCCCGAATCATTGCCCCCTCAGATGTTATCACTTGTATCCTTAAGGGAACCACTATAGAGGCTCACTATAGTCCTACCGTTGGGATGAATATCATTTCAAAGGCTTTGGCCGAACAACTATGCCCCAACGAGTTCTTGATCCCATCCCATAAGCTTCTAAGAATACCTTCTGGAGTTACTATTGAAAGTTATGGGGTCATAAGGTCTATCCCATTGAGAATACGATATTCTGAGTATTGCCTAGATTTTCATATCTTTGACATCTCAGATACATCCATCTTGATTGGTGTGCCTTTTGGGATACTCTTCCAAGAAAGACCAAAACAGGGTCTTCTAGATTTAAAATTAGGAAGTTCTCCTATCACCATCTCACTTGCACGCTCAAATAATGCGATAGTAGAACCCAAACCCGAGCAAGACCCCCTGTTGAGGAGGTTTTAATGGCATCTTTAGAGGATATGGCCCAACCAACTCTCGATGATGAACACTTTATTCAAGAAGAGGAAGAGTTGGCGAGCCTCGTCGAGTTAGAGGAAACCGAGGTGCCATCACAACCTTCGCTTGTCTTTGAAACCGCTTCCTTCTCGGTTTTAAAATATGTCTTTCTCAATAATAATCGAGAAACTCCGGTCATCATTAGTGACAAGCTTTACAAGAGGAAACCCATAAACTTGTCACCGTCCCTAGAAAAAATATAAACCGGCCATGGGCTACTCACTCCAAGACCTCAAGGGAATTAGTCCCATCCTATGCACTCATCGTATTCCCATTGATCCAAATGCTTCACCATCAAGGGAACCACAAAGGAGACTTAACAACGCAATACGAGACGTTGTTAAGAAAGAGGTCCTTAAGCTCTTACATGCTGGGATTATTTATCCCGTACCTCATAGTGAGTGGGTTAGCCCTGTCCAAGTTGTGCCAAAGAAAGGAGGAATGACGGTCGTGAGGAATGAAAAGAATGAGCTCATCCCTCAACGTGCCGTCACGGGGTGGCGTATGTGCATTGACTACCGGAAACTTAACAAGACAACAAAGAAAGATCACTTTCCGTTACCCTTCATTGATGAAATGTTGGAACGGCTTGGAAATCACTCTTTCTTTTATTTCCTTGATGGGTATTCTGGGTATCTTCAAATTCCAATCCACCCTGATGACCAAAGTAAGACCACTTTCACATGCCTGTATGGAACTTACGCTTACCAACGAATGTCATTCAGATTGTGTAATGCTCCAGCTTCCTTTCAACGGTGCATAATGTCTATATTCTCTGATATGATCGAGAAAATCGTGGAGGTATTTATGGATGACTTTACAGTCTATGGTAAAACCTTCAATGATTGCCTAGAGAACTTAGACAAGGTCTTACAACGGTGTGAAGAAAAACACTTAGTCCTGAACTGGGAGAAATGCCATTTTATGGTTCGGGAAGGAATAGTGCTAGGACACAAGGTGTCTGAACGTGGGATAGAAGTGGATAGAGCAAAGATTGAAGTTATTGAACAACTTCCACCTCCCACAAATGTGAAAGGTATTCATAGCTTTCTAGGCCATGCAGGGTTCCAAAGGCGTTTCATCAAAGACTTTTCTCAAATCGCTAGACCCTTGACTAGCCTTCTAGCCAAAGATGCACCTTTCATTTTCAATAATGAGGCCTTGAAGCTTTTGAAATTCTGAAGAGGGCACTCACCTCAGCTCCAATAATCCAACCACCTGATTGGAGTCTGCCCTTTGAGATCATGTGTGATGCTTACGATTTTATGGTTGGCGCGGTTTTAGGCCAAACCAAAGACAAGAAACATTATGCTATATCCTATGCTAGTAAAACCTTGTGCAGGGCCACAACTCAATTATGCTACCACTGAAAAAGAGTTGTTGGCGGTTGTCTTCGCAATAGACAAGTTGAGATCTTATTTAGTGGGAGCAAAGATAATCATTTACACGACCATGCTTGCTCTCAAATACCTCCTCACTAAGAAAGATGCTAAGCCTCGGTTAATCCGATGGATTCTTCTCGCTCCAAGAATTTGACATAGAAATAAGGGATAAGAAAGGAGTAGAAAATTCGGTAGTGACCACTTGTCTAGGCTTCAAAGATAAAGACACACATGAGCTACCTATTAATGACTATCTAAGGGATGACACGCTCCTTGCGGTAACGGACCACGATCCTTGGTATGCGAATATTGTCAACTATATGGTTGCAGGTTATGTTCCACCAGGAGGAGACAAGAGGAAGCTCCAGTATGAGAGTCGTATCCATTTGTGGGACGATCCATATCTTTACAGGATCTGTGCCGATGGGTTGCTACGGAGATGTGTCCCAACAATTGAAGGCATGAAAATCATTGAAAGATGTCATTCATCACCCTATGGAGGACATTATGGAGTGTTTCGAACACATGCAAAGATTTGGCAATGTGGATTCTTCTGGCCAACAATGTATCAAGATACAAAGGAGTTCATCAAAAGATATGTCAGATGCCAGAAGCATGGGAACATCAACACTCGGGATGCTATGCCACTTACGAACAACCTCCAAGTGGAATTGTTTGATGTCTGGGGAATTGACTTTATGGGACCATTCCCAAAGTTAGGAGATGCTGAATACATCTTGGTAGCAGTTGACT
The DNA here is from genome assembly GCA_015844335.1 of Chrysopogon serrulatus. Lineage (NCBI taxonomy): Eukaryota > Viridiplantae > Streptophyta > Magnoliopsida > Poales > Poaceae > Chrysopogon > Chrysopogon serrulatus. The sequence continues at coordinate 24,052 of JADLZL010007681.1, read as the reverse complement.
ATGTGTCCAAATGGATTGAAGCATTACCATGTCGAGCCGCTGACTCCAAGCACTCCAAGAAGATATTCAATGAAGTGATATTTCCACGATTTGGAATGCCTAGACTAGTCATAAGTGATGGTGGCCCACATTTCATCGACAAGAGATTTCGACAGTTCTTGGTAGAAAATGGAGTCAAGCACAACATTGCAACTCCATACCATCCTCAAACAAGTGGTCAAGCTAAAACTTCAAATAAGCAAATCAAAAATATCCTGCAAAAGACCGTGGATGAGATGGGCAAGAAATGGAAATACATGCTTTCCGATGCACTATGGGCATATCGAACTGCATACAAGACACCCATAGGAATGACACCATATCAGCTTGTATATGGAAAGACTTGTCATTTGCCGGTTGAATTGGAATTCAAAGCTCACTGGGCAATCAAGAAATGGAACATGGATCTCCATCTAGCTGGCAAGAATCGTCAAATGCAAATATCTGAGCTTGAAGAATGGAGAGAGAAGGCATATCACAACTCCAAGATTTATAAAGAGAGAACAAAATGATGGCATGATAAGAGGATTAAGCACAAAGAGTTCAAGCCTGGGGACAAGGTCCTACTGTTCAACTCTAGAGTAAAGCTCTTTGGTCATGGAAAACTTCGAAGCAAATGGGAAGGACCATTCACGGTAGTTGAAACATCACCACATGGTGCCATCACAATTCAAGACAACTCAGGTAAGATCTTCAAGGTAAATGGCCAACGCTTGAAAGTATTCTTTGAAATTGAAAACTTAGAAGAAATAGACTTGATTGAATTTTTGCAATTTAATGATCTAATCTAAAAAAATCAATCTTGCTCTTATTTTCTTCTAGTTTAGGCCAATACCTTAGTTCAATATCAAGTTTTGACTCTCCGGTGTTCCACACCAGAAGAGTCCCTATTGTTTTCACCTGTTTTTGTCTATGAGTTAAAGCCAGGTATAGTCTCGAAGAAGTGTGGGGGAAGGTGACACCTCCACCATGAATAGAAGCATTGAAGCACATCATGAACTGGTGAAGGAGTCTGCATACAACTACTAAAACTCGGTTTGATCTTTCTTGACTCACTCATATGCTTACTAAGTTTTACACTTGTTATGCACTTGCTTAACCCTACAAATTAAAAAAAACCAAACCACACTTTGAGTTAACTTTAAAAAGTGACATGCTGATAATATAATCAAGATAGAGGCTTGCATAGAGATTGTTCTAAATACATATACTTATGCTTGTGGGAAGATATCTTGATAGGACAATCATATTGACTAAGTTGTTGTGGAGTATGACATAGTTCTGGCTTAGAAGTCTTACCAGTTCTAGTCAAGGTACTTGGAGATTTTATTTTGATAAATATCATAAAACCATAGTATCACATACTCCTCAATGATGATAAATTCCTACCAGAGCCATATATAGGATAGAAGCCTTCTACATTCACTACTTGTTGTTGTGTTGAGTTTGGTTGGACTTTGTGATCCTTGTGAGAGATTTATCATACTTCCAAGATCAAGATTCACTTGCACGCCACACAAATATGCACTACTCCTACACTGGGAGTAGGCGCAAAACATGCCATTCCATTTAGATCCACCCAATAAATGCTTCAGTCTTTGTTGCTATCTCTCTAAAAGTTTTGTTGCCAAGAGGAGAGCCATGAGCTATGTAAAAGTATTTAAAAAAAAAAAAAAAAAAAAAAAAGGGGGAGTTGAAACAATGGGTACTTGGATGCTCGCCTCCCTAAAGAAAAAAAAAGAAAAGAGAGAAAAAAAAGAATGAATAAGATAGCTCATGTTCTCTAGCAAGGTTTTCAAGTATCAAAAGAGAGGTATGTTTTCAAGGAGCAAAGTAGAATTAGGTTTTGCCACTTCCACCATATATCCACACACAGGCACGTCTTGATCTAAGAGTATGACATTTCGATCCTAGGATCCGGGTTTTAACTTTACAATATATACGAGACAAGTATGCAATCAAGTTTGTCCCTACCTAAGCTCCACATAAGCCTTAGCAGTAGGTTGAGGAAGAATGGCAGTTTCACACTCTTGCCTTGGTAAGGAATCATACACCATTGAGCGACTGAGAGTATCATTTGAGGAGCATAAGTGATCTATGCTTTTCCTTTGTAAAAACATTAAAAACTCCAAGTTGCTAAGATGAGAATTTGGGATGATAACTTTGCTTCGAGAGTTGTTCCACTTTTCAACCACCTAAGGATATATGTTAGCCAATACCACAAATCCCACCTGTATAAGGAATGCTTTGGAACAACCTTTTTGCTAGCGACATATCTTAAGATGTTATAATCAAGTTTACTTCTTCAGACTTTACTCGAGGACGAGCAAAGAGCTAGTGTGGGGGAACTTGTTGACGGTCCTTAATGTCAATCATAAACCATCAACTATTGCATATAATAACATGAAATGAATCACAAACCATAGTTGTAGGGATTGATTCTAACAAGTTCCACGAGTTTTGGTGAATCATTGTTTCTACAGGTACATACCGAAAAAGTTATCAAAATGAGCCAATATGACAGTATAAAGGTATCTCAAATGATGAATTAGAATCCACCATTGCAACGGGCTAGTCGAAACGATCGAAACGGACATATCATTTGCCTTTTTTGGAGTTCCGGATGAAAAGATATTAATTCCACCGCGGGGGCTGCACTAGAAGACCCCAGAAGGCGCGAGAAGACACCACGCCGAAGTGGACCGCGAGGGGCCCCGGAGCCAGACAGGCCGGTCTGGCCCTGGACCGGCCAGTCTGCTACAGTGGCTAAATGGGCCCAGCTTCGGCCCACGTGCTCCACCGCCTTAGGGTTTCAATCTCGGCCGTCCCGCCAAAATCGGTTTGATCCAAGGGCTCACGTTCATCCCACCGGCTATAAAAGCGACCCACGACCCCAGGGGGAGGCACTCCCCATGAAACCCTAATTCATATTCTCTCGAGGGACACTCATCCGAGAGGGGTCCCTTGAATGGATCAACCTCTCGTGAGTCATTAGAAAATAGGGAGAGAGGAGAGGAGAGAGTAGAAGGTGGAGCCGACACTGCCGGATCCCCTCAACTTTGTACCTCTACGGAGACGATTCGCCATCGATTCATCTTTAGGTTCTTACATTGGTAACTCTAAGTCTTCTATTTAATTAAGTTCAGTTCTTACTTTACTTTGCTTACGGGATCTCCGCTCGTATTGAGTGCTCTAGTTATTGCGCATAGCTAGAGTAATAATCGTTAGTGTAGACGTGGTGTCTAGACTAGTGTTTACCTGAGTTTGCGCCCAATTCTTACGGTTAGTTGTGGTAGCCTCTAGAGGTGACAGCTCTATTGGTCTTCGTATTCCACCACGTCGGAGTTGGTGTTCCGTAGAGCTTTTGGCAGCCTTCCCCAACTACTTTCTTCCCAGTCTTATTCGAGAGTTGGAAAGGTACTGTTGCTCCAAAGTAAGTTAAGTATAGTAAGCCAGATCCTTAGTTATCTAGTTAACCTGAGACAACCCCTCTGTACCCACCAAAAATATTTACCTTTTCTATCCTTGGACATTCTTGATTCGTTACTAGTACACTTCACGTTCCTCATGGAAAATTGATACCTTGGAATACTCTAGGGTGAAAGCTACAGCGGTATCCGTGCTCTCGCGGATCTTTTCTGTTTGCGTTAACATATACCAACATTTACCACCGGAAAGAGATGTTCAATTTGCTATTGACCTTATACCTGGCACCGCTCCTATCTCTAGAAGGCCATATAGAATGCCACCAGATGAGTTGGTTGAATTGAAGAAGCAAATACAAGAGTTGTTGACGAAGAAATTTATTAGACCAAGTACATCTCCGTGGGGATGTCCTGCCTTATTTGTGAAGAAGAAGGATGACACTCTGCGTATGTGTGTTGATTATTGACCACTTAACGCAGTTGACTATCAAAAACAAATATCCACTACCTCACATTGATATTCTATTTGACCAACTAAGCGAGCTAAGGTTTTCTCTAAGATTGATTTCAGATCGGGCTATCACCAAATCCGAATTCGACCGAGGATATTCCTAAAACAGCTTTTGTCACTCGATATGGTCTATTCGAGTACTTGGTAATGTCTTTCGGTCTTACAAATGCACCTGCTCATTTTATGTACTTGATGAACTCGGTCTTCATGCCCGAGTTGGACAAATTTGTTGTGGTATTTATTGATGATATATTGGTATACTCGAGAATGATGAAGATCATGCGAGAACACTTGAGAATTGTCCTAACCCGACTCGGGGAACACAAACTATATGCTAAATTTAGCAAGTGTGAATTTTGGCTCCGTGAGGTCAAATTTTTGGGGCATGTGCTATCGAGAAAATGGTATATCAAGAAAACCCGATAAAAGTTCGAGGAAGTGTTGAATTGGAAAGCTCCAACCATCGTCTCGAAAATCCGGAGTTTCCTAGGATTAGCCGGTTATTATAGGCGATTCATTCCAGACTTTTCAAAGGTTGTTAAACCCATGACGCGGTTGCTTCAAAAGAATGAAAAGTTTGTGTGGACACCAGAGTGTGAAGCCGCTTTACGCACTTTGAAGAGGTTATTAACTACCGCTCCCTGTGTTGGCACAACCTGACATAACCAAGCCTTTCGATGTTTATTGCGATGCTTCGGGCATTGGTCTCTTTGCATCCTAATGCGGGAAGGTCGAGTCATTGCCTATGCCTCGCGATAACTTCAAAGCATGAGGTTAATTATCCTACTCATGATCTAGAACCGGCTGCAGTGGTGCATGCTTTGAGGATTTGGAGGCATTATCTGTTGGGAAAGTTATGTCATATCTATACTGATCACAAGAGCCTTAAATATATCTTCACCCAGCCAGAGTTAAATATGAGACAGAGAAGATGGTTGGAATTGATTAAAGATTATAACTTGAAAGTGCATTATCATCCAGGAAAGGCTAATGTAGTAGCCGATGCTCTTAGCAGAAAAGCTCATTGCAACTACACGGAGTTACTCTCTGGAGAAACTTTCGACCTTATGCATCCAAAGTGATCAATAATATCGTGGTTAGTTGCAATCTAGAAAGCCAAATTATAGAAGGTCAAAAGACTGATGCCGGTATTTTTCATATCAAGCGAAAGATACGAGGGAAAGAAACTAAGCATTTCCGAGTGGATGAAAACGGAGTGCTATGGTTTGATGATCGCTTGGTAGTTCCCAAAGATGAGAAATTAAAAGATCAAATCTTGTCCGAAGCTCATTCTTCTAACCTATCAATTCATCCTGGTAGCAGTAAGATGTACCAAGATTTGAAGCCCAAGTATTGGTGGACCAAGATGAAGAAAGAAATAGCACGATATGTTGCTCATTGTGATGTATGTGGAAGGGTAAAAGCAGATCATTTGAGACCTGCTGGACTGCTCCAATCCTTATCTATTCCAGAATGGAAATGGGAAGAAATAGGTATGGATTTTATAACTGGACTTCCTAGAACACAGAAAGGATACAATTGTATATGGGTAATTGTGGATCGTCTCACTAAGACGGCACACTTTTTACCTGTCAAGTTTGGATATAGTGCAGAACAATATGCAGACATATATATTGCACAAATCTTGCGTCTACATGGTGTTCCAAAAACCATTATATCAGATAGAGGCTCACAATTTATGTCTCGTTTTTGGGAGCACCTACACGCATATCTTGGTACTAAGCTAATCAGAAGCTCTGCTTATCATCCCAAACTTCTGGTCAGGTTGAGCGGGTAAATCAAATTCTAGAAACATGCTAAGAGCACATGTACTCTCTCGCTTCGGGATCTTGGGATGAATGGTTACCATTGGCGGAAATTCTCTTATAACAATAGCTACCAAGAAAGTATCAAAATGGCACCATTCGAAGCACTTTACGGAAGAAGATGTAGGACACCCTTAAACTGGGTGGAGCCCGGAGAGAGGAGGTACTACGGTATCGATTTTGTGAAGCAAGCTGAAGAACGAGTCCAAAAGATACAACAACATCTTAAAGTCTGCTCAATCTCGTCGAGAAAAGTTATCTTGACAAAAGATGTAGGCCAATATATTTTAATGTTGGTGACTATGTCTATTTAAAAGTTTCACCTTTTAAGAGTGAACGTCGATTCGGGATACAAGGCAAGTTAGCACCTCGCTATGTGGGACCATTCAGAATCATAGCTCGCAAAGGAAAAGTGGCATATGCTTTGCAACTTCCACCTAGTATGAGTGTTGTGTTTAATGTCTTCCATGTCTCTCAACTTAAGAAATGTTTAAGAGCGCCCACCGAAGAAGTCAACTTGGATGACATTAAATTGGAATCGGACCTTACCTATAAAGAAGGGCCCGAAAGAGTTTTGGAAGAAATGGAAAGAGTGACCAAGCAAGATTGTGAAGTTTTATAAAGTAGTATGGAGTAATCATCCCAAGAGGATGCCACTTGGGAGCGAGAAGATTTCCTTCGTACCAAATACCCCGCCTTTTATGAACAATGGTACGTCCCGCAAAATCTCGGGGCGAGATTTTTGTTGAGGGGGAGGAGCTGTAACATTCTAAATGTTAAGTAAGTGCATTTCATTTGCATCAAGGCATAAGCATCATTTGGCATTTTGCTCATATGCATAAGCTATTGCAAGTTTCATGTGTGCTATGTACATTTTTTGAGTAACAATCTTAAAAGTTGCTTTAAAGATGTCTAGAATGATGTTTGAAATAGGGTTTATATGCAACTTTTTGTTAAAACATGCTCACATGTGATGATAATGTCAATTATGCTTATTATCAAGTTGTTAAGTAGCTTAGCATATAAGTATATGATTTATTCAGTTTTTGGGTATAAGCCCTAAATAAAAGTTGAAGTATAAAACATATGCAACAACTTTTATTTAAGGGTCCAGGGCCAAATCTAAGTCTAACTTGTTCAAAAGGTATGCCCAAATTTGAATTTGAAATAAAATGAAGAACTGGACACGTAAAATTCTAAGTCCGGGATTTTAGTTATTTTATTCAGTTTTCAAGGCTTTGCAAAATTGTTTTTCATAAACAAAATCAAGCCATCTATTACATCACTTGGTAGTGCAAAGTTTGGACTTTGCTTTCATGCAATTGGTTGCATTTGGTGATTTATAATTAGTCCTTAATTAAATGTCAAGATTAGCTAATCACCAATTAGAGCTCTGTCGACCGAACTTAGGGTATTGGTTTTATCTTAACCATGTTTAGCAATTGGTATTTTGCAAACGGTTGAGTTTTAGTGATTGATCTTTTAAGCAAAATCGCAGTCTATCTATAGGAGATCAACGTGGTACGGTTGGATTGCATTTTGATTATCTGACGAGAGAAAAATCGAGAGGAGAAACCAAATTGTTTCAGTCATGAACAATAAATCGGGAGGAGTTCTTTTTCCTTTTCTCCTCCCCCCCATGCCGTGTTGCTCACCGGCGTCACCGTGTCTCCCGCCAATTCCGCGCGCCCGCACACGTTCCCAGCCCCGTGTCCAAGCTCGCGAAGTCGCTGGCTTTCTCTTCCTCCTTCCCTTCCTTATTTAAGCCACTGCACGGCCGCCGTCGTTTCTTTTTCTTCTTTCTGCCGCCGACAACCGAGCTCCCCTTCGACGTCAAATTCACCAAAATCGCTTAATCATCTTTCAATTACTTCTGTCACCATCTCCGTTATCTAGTTGCGGGTCGATTTCATCTAATCTCGTCACTTGAAATCGCCCGGAAATCGCGTCAAGGGGCCTTCTTCCTCGCAGCCGGCGGATACGCCGCCGTGTTCGGTTCCTTCGTCATCCTGACACCCCAGTGAGCCAACCGCTTGATTATCTATCATTTTCGACTTGCCTTGACACCGTAGTCGCGGCCGACTCAAGTTTACTGATCCTATTCCACGGGGCACGCCGAACACCGCTTCGTCATCGGGTTCACGCCGCCGCCCCACCTCCAACGCCGACGACCTAATTCAGCCGTGACTCTGTCGCCGTGGGTTGATGTTCTAGTGTTGTGGTGAGCCTCGATCATAGCACCGTCGCATATTTAACCCCTACCATGATGTACTGGCCGGACATCACCGTGCCGCCGCGCCGGAGCTTGACCAAACCGCCATGGCCGCCGTTCCGCTCTGTCCGACCATTGTTTGACCCCATGTAATACCCCTGCTTTGTGTCCGTTGGGTCGGGGAGAGTCCAGTGGTACCATCGGCGTCGCTGAGGCTTCGTCGGCGAAGTTTCGCCGTCGAACTCCGGCGGCGGGCGAAGGCCGCCTCGCCTCATGCCCCCTTTGTTGGGTGGGGCCCATGCGTCGGGCCGACCGCGCTAACGCGTCATGCTGGGCCGCTTCGCGCGTTGCCGCCGCCATTGGGCGGCTTGGGCGGGGTAGCGGGCCACGATAACGCCGAGGGGTTTTCCTTTTCTTGTTTTTCAATTTGATGAATAGCAATGAATCTTGTTTATTTCATAGCAAAATAATTAGGATTCCTAAAATCATGAAAATTTGTGCATAGCTTCTCTGCAGTGATACCTATTTAAGAAAAATAGGAAACTTAGATTTTGAACAGTTTCTGCATGAGATAAAATTATCTCTTTTAATTAATAAATGCACATTCTCTGAATTTTATAGAATAAATTATTAGTCCAAAAATTATAAAATTTATTTTTCACTCATTTCATAACATTTCCAATCTGTATAAAAAGTTTGGGATGGATTTGAGAATGTTTAATAAAATCTTTAATTCCAAATTTATTAACAAAAGGAAAAAAAAGCATATGATTATTTGTGTGTTTATATTTGATTGTTTTGATTTTTTATATCTTTTCTGTTTATCATCAGAAGGTAATGTTTATGTTGAAAATACTTTAATTAATTGATTGATGACTGGTGATTTCATGTTATGGTTGCTAGAGCTAGTGACATACATGTTTCTATTGTTTTTTTTTTAAGTGAAGTAATTATGTAATGCTTGTATGACCTTTTGAGTGTAATAGAATAACTTAGATCAGGGGACCCACTGATCTTTGGCAATTCCTTTATCTGATGATAATAATCGTGATACATTAATTGAGGATAAATGCTTGTTACTTTTTAGTAATTAAATAGACTTGTCCAGAGAGGAGATATGCACCTACTCTGTATGATTTGAAAGCAAGTAATTGTTAGCTTCTTTTACTAACTCGATAATACAGTGTTGTCATCGAGAAAGAGAACTGCACACATGGAATCTTATGTAGCTTTCTATCGTCACCATCCCCGTGATCATATCATCATACATCATCTCATGTTATAGCATTTTATCATACATCCTATATGCATTCTTATTATTTATGCATCGCATACATTCATATAGGATCGGAGAAAAAGGCGTCTGTCGAGAACGTGATAATCAAGGAGAAAGCTCCACAGGAGTTGCCACCCGAAGGCGAAGGACAAGACTCTAAACCACTGCCAAAGTGTGCTAACCTCAGAGCCTTCACGTTTCACCGAGGCAAGCCCCGAGCATCTTAAATACCTATTCTATCTTTTTTGAAATACAATTAATTCTTTTCTTTATATAGTACTTGTTATGTGCATTAAGTTATCGAGGGTGGATGACACCGTTGTTGCATGACTTCCTTGACCACAAAAAGGAAAACCATTTATCCTACTAGATGAAGTAAATAGAGTATGCTTAGCCATGCTTAGATCATTAAGAAGTCGGATGATTTCCTGTCATCCACACCACTTAGGTTGGTACATGTGATATCCTTAAACGAGGTGAATGATAAGTGGAGACTGGACGGGATTCGGTGTTTGGTGATGCTACAGGACATGGAGGTCTTGTATGCTTGTATCTTTCCCCGCCTGAGTCGATCAAGGACCGCACCGTATTACGGATCTAGGTGTGAGATTGAACGTACCTTCACATAACAGCCCGAATAACTCGTTTCGACTCTGAAACCGATTAGCTCGTTCGAGGTAGATTTTAAACCGTTAGCATTACTGGGAGGAGAGCATACATTGTGAGGGGACTGATCCAAAATCCAGCAGCAACTACAGGCCACAGGTCGTTGGGGTACCGACCGGTGAGGATCGAGGACCATGAGTTTTCTTGGCGGTTCAATCCTATCTTTTGAATAGAGTGAACGGTGATTCGCGACGGTGAGGTACACACTCGTGCGGGTGTGTGACACGGGCTTTACCCACCGGGTGTAATCGATTCGAATCGCCGTCTCTCCCGATAGTGAGAAACTCATACCTTTTCGCAGAGACGTAGTAAAAAGAAATGGAATTCACCGTTGATATTGAAAGGATTATATTTGGTACCTCATCTCTAGTTAAATGCTTGTTACGACTCAAGTGTATGTTTTAGAAAGGTGCAAACGTAGTTAAGAATAGCTTTATAATAAATTTGCCGCCAACATATAAAACTTTAAAATCTAATAATAAGCTTTTTCGCAAAAAGTTGCTAGCCAACAAACCCCACTATACATAACCTATCATTTATCCTTGGAGTTTTCTTTTATTTTCCCTCGTCGGGTAAGTCTTGCAGAGTACAATTGAGCACTCAGGGTTTTTACCCATCGTTGCAGGTGTTAACCTTTTTGAAGGCTTTGGCATTGATTGCTTTAATCCTGTGGATGATTTGGATTAGTAAGACCAACGGGCATGGTCATATCGTATAATTCTCTCATCATGCTTGTAAGGAGGTTTGATGGAAACGGTGATATATTGCAACCTTGGTTATTGTAATTTAGAAACAATGCCACTTTCATGTAACATATTTGGAACCGGTGTGTAATTATTTTCCGTTTAAAACTCAGATAACGATGTATGATGTTTCCTTAATCATGTGATCCTGGATGTAAGTTGATGTACCGAGGTCCTTCGTGACACTCGGCGGACTACCGAATTCATTCGAGAAACGGTGTATACGTGTCAACGTTGTTAACGGGGACAGTTACGCTTGATCTCGGATGGATTGGTCGGTTCAGTCACACCCACCATCCCCCGACGCTCAGCTGTCCATTCTCTCGAACGCCCCAGTCTCTTCCTCTCGTATGCTCGCTCCGGATCGGGAATGGCGAGGGAGGGTTTGCCGGGCGTTGACTTGCGGCGTGGCATGGAGGGGCACCGGATCTGCTGCGCCGCCATCTCTCCCCTTGCGATCCAACGACCCGCAATCCGCCACCGCGCCCAAGCCCCTACCGTGGCGACATGTAGTGCGGCGGTCGGCCGCAGCGGCGCCGCGTGGCGGCGACATGTGGTGTGGCGGTCGGCCGCAGCGACGTGTGAAGGGCGATTAATCGAGACCGAGAGAAGGTGCCACGCTCTAAGGTTAGTCATGAGTTGCTATTTGCTGGGAGATTTTTTTTCTCATCCCAAATGCACCATGAGAATTCGGCTAATTTCCGTGTGTTTTTTCCCGAGATTTTTAGTGGATATTTGAAGCGCATCACGAGGGCGATGAGGATTGAAGAGCATGAAGGTGACAGACTTCGATCTGTGTTTGGGTACATTTTGTTGGTACGCCCTGCTCATTGGATCTGAGATCTGACAAATTTTTTGATCATTGTCAAGGGAACGTAGATCAGGAGGAGCGACGCTTTGCAAGTTGGGTACTCGTTTCATGTGTATGGAGATTCATTTCACATTCCCTTCCCGCTTATTCAGCCATGTAATATTCTGTCTATGGTTTTGGAATTTTCTGTGGCCAGGTAAGTTCAAATTAGTGGTTGGGTGATGATAAGGTTGGAGGAAGACAGGAACTGCTGCATACAGAGGTTATTCTTGATTTTGAATTCTATTTTAACAATCGATTAGCATGTGTTTTTTGTGTCACTAGAGTTTTCTATATGCCAAAATGAGTTAGGAACTGAACCTATGTGGTTTAGCTAATTTATTCACTTCTAGTTGGATCCACTGGGCACCAACTTTCCTGGCATTTTGAGGTGTCAAATTGTCTACATGTTTCTACAGTTCCTAGAATACACCTTTTGCCTTTCTTTAGCTAATTGCTCCTTATTTACCCTGACTCCATATAATATGCTTTTATGCAAAATGTTGTCAAACTAGCCCCACCTATATAAAGCCTTGCATACTCCTTGGTGTCACTTTATTTCTGGTTTATGTTGGGTAAGTCTAGCTGAGTACATTCTCGTACTCAGGGTTTATTCCCATTTGTTGTAGGTTGTGATGTATCATTTAGACTTACCCAACATAAACCAGAATGTGCTTTGTTCAGAGTCAGGGTAAATAAGGAGCAATTAGCTAAAGAAAGGCAAAAGGTGTATTTCAGGAACTGTAGAAACATGTAGACAATTTGACACCTCAAAATGCCAGGAAAGTTGGTGCCCAGTGGATCCAACTAGAAGTGAATAAATTAGCTAAACCACATAGGTTCAGTTCCTAACACATTTTGGCATATAGAAAACTCTAGTGACACAAAAAACACATGCTAATCGATTGTTAAAACAGAATTCAAAATCAAGAATAACCTCTGTATGCAGCAGTTCCTGTCTTCCTCCAACCTTATCATCACCCAACCACTAATTTGAACTTACCTGGCCACAGAAAATTCCAAAACCATAGACAGAATATTACATGGCTGAATAAGCGGGAAGGGAATGTGAAATGAATCTCCATACACATGAAACGAGTACCCAACTTGCAAAGCGTCGCTCCTCCTGATCTACGTTCCCTTGACAATGATCAAAAAATTTGTCAGATCTCAGATCCAATGAGCAGGGCGTACCAGCAAAATGTACCCAAACACAGATCGAGTCTGTCACCTTCATGCTCTTCAATCCTCGTCGTCCTCGTGATGCGCTTCAAATATCCACTAAAAATCTCAGGAAAAACACACGGAAATTAGCCGAATTCTCATGGTGCATTTGGGATGAGAAAAAAAATCTCCCAGCAAATAGCAACTCATGACTAACCTTAGAGCGTGGCACCTTCTCTGGTCTCTGATTAATCGCCCTTCACGTGTCGCTGCGGCCGACCGCCACACCACATGTCGCCGTCACAGGCGTCGCTGCGGCTGACTGCCGCACTACATGTCGCCGTCACAGGTAGGGGCTTGGGGCGCGGTGGCGGATTGCCGGCTGTTGACTGCAAGGGGAGAGATGGCGGCGCAGCGGATCTAGCGCCCCTCCATGCCACGCCGCAAGTCAACGCCGGCAAACCCTCCCTCGCCATTCCCGATCTGGAGCGAGCATACGAGAGGAAGAGACTGGGGCGTTCGAGAGAATGGACAGCTGAGCGTCGGGGGATGGTGGGCCCCACCGCGTTGATAGAAGACGGAAGACTAAATAGCAGATGGACAGTCGATGTAGTGTGCGTGCCGAGTCGCACGGGCGTGCGCACCCGTAAAGTAGCATTTAGGTTAATTTAAAATACCAAGTACAGATAGCCTAAAACCCAATAAAGAAAAGTGCTCCGTTGGACCTTTCCCATCCAACCAAAGAAGCCAAAGAACCCTGATAAAAAAAAAGGCCAAAGAACCACCCCCAAAACCAAGAAGTCTCAAGAACCACCACGGCACCGGCAGTCCGCTACATGGAGGCCGCAGCCTCCGCCCTTCTCCACCTTGGCCTCAGCGCCAGCCTGGCTGCCTTCGCCTCGGCCGCGGCTCCGTACGACCCGCCGACGGTGCCGGAGCTCATGGACCGATTCGGTCTCCCGCGCGCGCTGCTCCCGGAGACGGCCCAGCGGTACCTCCTCCACGACGACGGCACCTTTGAGCTCTTCCTCGACGACGGCTGCGTGGTAGAGGCGGGGGCTACCGCATCGGCTACGACATCGAGGTCTCCGGCACCGTGTCCCCCGGGACGGTCACTGGGCTCGAGGGCGTCCGCGTCCGCGTGCTGTTCGCTTGGGTGCCCATCACCGGCGTCGAGGTGGCCGGCGGAGAGGTCACTGTCCACGTCGGGCCAATCAAGAAGTCGTTCCCCGCCGTTGGGTTCAAATCGAGCCCCCAGTGCATCATCGGATCGGCGGCGGCAGATGCCTTGCTTCCTTTGGTAGAACAGTAGTCAGCTGCGTGATTTGTTAGGATTTAGTCGAAGTTTGCTGTCTTTTCCTGCTCGTTTCTGAACTGAAAGTCTGAAACTTCACTAGTGTATGTGCTAGCATACTATTACAAGATTGTATTCTTTAGTGGGACTATGTGCTTTCTCTCGAACAGAAAACAAAGATTGTAACACATCATAAGTTTTATTTTTCTTTTAAGGGAGATGGGAGAAGTAATTTGCATCCACAAACTGCAATTTAGTGAGTTTGTTGCACAAAAGATCATGCACTTTCATGTTGAACGCTGAAATGGCAACTGAGATTATTGCGCAAAAGATCATGTGCTTTCATGTTCAAGGCTAAAATGTTCACGAAAGTTTTAGTGAATTGGAAGAAGCAACTTAAAACATAAGAATAATGTATTGAGGATGACGAAGCAACTGAAAACCTTTAAAAAAACATAGTGAAGACGAAGAAGCAATTGGAAACATTAAAAAACTAAAATTAAAAGAAAAAACTTAAATCAACCATTAAAAAGCTGAAAATGTACTTAGAAAAACGCCGTCTGTGGGATTCGAACCCACGACCACACGGTTAAAAGCCGTGCGCTCTACCGACTGAGCTAAGACGGCTCATGTCTTATTTAATCTTGTAACACACTTAATCCAATCAAGCATTAGACAAATGCACAGGCCACTTTCATAGCAGATGGGTCAGTCACGCATGCTTACTATTGACTGAAACTCAAATCAGTGTAACATGGATGTTGGATTTCAACCACAACCAACAAATAATGTACATCAAAAGAACAGAAATGACAATATCAATGAACTGCACGGTGCTATTGCTTTGCTGCTAGTTAGTACTGCTACTTATCTACTATCTGCGCAAAATGCAATGGTGTAGTTAGTGCAGCCTACTAACACTTTCACCTGAAACATGCATCGAGACTGGTTGCTGTTTTATCCTGGACAGTAGGAGATAAACCTCCTGTGTTGCAAGATCCATCCGCTCATGAGATTTGGTTGCTTCACTCACCAGCGCTGAGGCCATGGATTGCAAGGCGCCCACTCTCTCAGATGCTACGCCCTGAGGATGATTTAGAACTCCATTCAAGGAGTTGGAAGGCGGTGGCTGAGTCCTGCGCCACCGGACAGGGAGGTACAGGTCTGGGATCTGGAATTTGTTCAGTGCTGTGAGCACGAGAAGGGCATGCCGGCAGAGGATCCCTGAGGACTCGAACATCTGGCAGCAGCAAGAAATGAGCTCCTCGCTTTGGTTCCATGTGACACTGCACCCACCCGCCTCCTTGGTATGGTGACGGACAAGAAAAATACTCCCCTCCATGTGGAAGGATGCATATTGAGCAGACGCAACAAGCTCATCTTGTAGCTGAGAGAAGGCATATGGGGTGAGAACTGCAGCAGCATGGCCTTCAATTGGAGATGCTGTCTTCAGGCTTATGCTCTGCAAATTTTGCTGCAGCATTTCTTGTTCACCAGCTTGGTCTTTGTAGGTAACAATAATTGAAACCTGACGAAAGAATTAGCAGGGTAACACATTACCACTTTTAGTTCACACAATGCAAGGAGGAAAGCCCAAACAAAAAATTTATGTTAGCCTGTACAGCATGGCTATACTGGACTGAAGCCATAGTCAAGGAGATCGTATTTTTCTTTTACAAATATCTGAAAACCATGGTGATCCACATCAAATGAAAAACTTGGTATTTGACAACACATGCTCACCTGCTCAATGAAGTTTGCAAGGTGTGTTTGAGTACTCAAGAGGCGCTGAATGAAGGCATTTACCGACTTTGAAACAGCTGGCAAAGTAATCAGTCCTGCAGTAAAATGCCCTCTCAAATACGATGATGCCCAAAGATTTCATGATGCAAACAGACTAGCAATATGTTCATTTCCATAAAGTCCATAGCAGTTCACCATGTCCTTCCACGCATGATCAAATGCCACTGTGCTATCCATGTTATATAGCCTATCAAATTCATTTTTCCAGTCCTTATAACGTTCTCCCAGATTTGCACCAAACCAAGATGGGAGCCTGTCTGCTATTAGCCATTTGCAGAGGACATGCTTTGTGCTAGGTAGTTCCTTTTCAATTGCTTCCTGGAGACACACATTTTGATCTGTGAGTATGGTCCGAGGAGCTTTCCTGTTCATGAAGTTGAGAAACACCTGTCAAACAAGACATGCTGTCTAAGAGAACAGTTGCAAAGTGGCAAAGTGAGTTTTTACCCTGATGAACAGTTACCTGCAATGCCCATGCAAATGATATCTGATTCTCCTCCCTCAGAAGCACACAAGCAAAGAAGGAAGGCCTTCCATAATTGTTCAGACCAACCCATATCCCGAGCACCATGTTGAGTGCAGATAACCGATGAGTGGTGTCAAACACAACAGCATCACCAAATAGCACATAGACTGAACCGAATCCGCATATGTCCAGGCAATGTTCTCCACATGATTGTTCGCATCTTTAGTGAATTCACACTTGAAATTGGGATCCTTCTCTTTGAAATTCCTGCACATCCTAAGCAGATCGAAGCTCTCGTCCTCCTCGGCCTTCCTACACCGTATGAGGTTCCTCACATCCTTCTCCGTGAAAGGCAGGTTCCCTGGCTCGATGCACTTCTCAAGCTCCATTATCCTCATCATTTGCTGCACGGTGATCCCGGCCTTGGCAAGCATCAGGATCCGGTCCCTGTCGGCGCCGGAGATGAAGCGATACGCCGGCAGGAACCGCACCTTCTCCTGCCCCAGGAGCGCGTGGTTGTGGTGGTTGGAGAACCCCATGACTCGCCACTCCGGCAGCGGGCCCCCGGCGGCGTCCGCGTCCGCGGCCTTGCCTATGCGCATGTACGCCTGGCACCCGCACCGCGAGGAGCTCCTGTTCCGCTGCGGCCTGGGCGCGCCGGCGAGCGGCTTCGGCGGCGCGGACCCCGCGCGGTGGCACACGAAGTAGCGCCTGGTGAGCCCCCTGCCCACGCCGTCCTTCCCCTCCGTCCGGTGCCGCCGGATCGAGAACCCGCACCGCCGCGCGAACCCGCTGTAGAACTCGTACGCCGCGTCGTGGGTCGGGAACCGCTGCCCGACGTAGGGAACGGCGTCGTCGAGGTCGGGGTCACCCTCCTCGCCCGCCTCCGCGGAGGCGGAGAGCGCCGCCGTCTCCAGCGAGAGCCGCGTCTCGTCGGGGGAGTCGTCCTCCCCGCGGGCATCGCACTCCAGCAGTGATGCGGGTTCCGCGGGCGTCATCCTAGGCGTTTGGTCGCTGGAGGCTGCAAGAAGCCAGAAATTCCAATGAGTTTCAGGGGCGGGTTGGACGAGAGAAATTCCATGGAGGTGACAGCGCGCCGTACCGGGCGGCTGTGGGGAGAGACAAGTGAGAGTGGCTGGAAGAGGCGGCGGCAAGGCAGCAGCGTCCCGGCTATGGAGCTCCGGCGAGACAATTGGAATTTCGCCATGGCTTTCCATAGCGTTTCGAATACGAGCTGCGCGATATACACATATTTTGTCGGTCCGGTGTGGCATGAATAAAACCAAGACGACGCTAGAAAATGAAAATTGTACAAAAGCTAACATACTGATGTCCAATTTTGAAACTTAAAAACTGACACATATTTTGGGTTTCAACCAAACTCAAAACTTTAGCTAAGGTCCATTCAGTCGGCTTTCTTCAGTATTTGCACTACTCTTCTCGGCAAGTTGTGCGGCATCAATTGAAGACAGGCACCAATGGGTACGAGTGCGAGCTCCAGCTTCGGTTACAGGTGCACCAATTGCATGTATATTGCAAATCAAACTCGATCAGTGTGATAACAATTTTTCAACAAATTATGATACTACCTCCATCCCTAAAAAAAAGCAACTCCTAGAATCCGTGTCGGTCAAACTTTTTTAACTTTAACCAACTTTATAGAAAAAAAAAACATGACTATCTATGACTTAAAATAAGTATTTTAGAAAATATATTGTATGATAAATTTAATGGGTACTAATTTGGTATCATATATCTTAATGTTTTTTTCTAGAAATTTAGTCAAAGTTTAAAAAGTTTGACTTAAGACAATTTTAGAAGTTGCGGTATTCGAGACAAAAAGGACTAATTATATGCATGTACAAATAGACATGGTAAACTTATCATTATGTATAATAAACGTGATAAAGTAAAGAGTTTTAAGCATAAAAGGGTAAATTTTTGAAGATGCAGTAACATATCTCATGGATCAGTTATCAAAACACAACCCCTACTTCACCTTGGCACCAAAGTACGCTCCAGGTTGCCATGAGGGGGTGGATGTGCTGTAGAAAATACACTTGCTCTCATTTGTGACAGTCTTAATACTTCAACACACACAAGTTAGGTAACATCATATATATAACCCCCATCCCCCTTAATGAGCCGTTGGAGAAAGTATGAAAGAAATTTGTGACTAGCCGTTAAATTATCCAAGACAATCAATGACTAGCAGCGCAGTATCATCGAGCGCAAGATATCTACTGATTGTGTCCAAACGCTCGACCATCCTATACTGGTAGCCATTGATTGCCTTCAAAAGATATGTCTCCAAGCGGTGTTTTCTTCTACCGGTAGTTTGTTCTCGGTGAGTGCAAACTCCTTTAGCCGCCTCTAGACAATCTGTTGCTCCTTACTCTTTTCCTTCATCGGATCATCCGGTCCGAGACTATGCGCTGCCTTACAAGCAAGCATGGTGCACGACCACATCAAGACACGTCTTACAATTTTTCATATACATAATCGATAATATATATAGATATATATAATATTAAAAAATGATAAAGTACCTGAACGAGACTTGTTATCTCTTATCAGGTTTATGCCGGCACCGGCAGCCTCTTGCCGCCGGCCTAGGACACGACGAGGCCATACCTTATCTTCATTCCATTCCTGGTCGGCATTGGATGAAACGGACGTACGGTGGAGACTTGAATAAACTAGATTAATTGATAAATTAATAAACTTCCTGCAGCGCTGCGTCGTCCCTTGTAGGTTAGCTAGCAGGGATGAAACGGACGGTGTGAAATATAGAGACGAGACCTCGACTCGTCCGGGACACGAGATTATATAATCTTGACGGGCGTGAGGGTCACGTATAAACTGGATTACTTTTTCAGTGATTTCCAGTGAAAAGTCTCTGTCACCAATTAATTTGTGTCATCTCCACACAACAGTTGAAAGAACAAAATAACAAATTAACTAAGAACATGTAGTGCCAAGTTGATGCACACTTCACGGTATATAGGTAGATTCCAACTACAGCCGAATCATCCTACGCACGTTTAATGAGTGTACACACGTCTAGAGTGTGTGTCTGTGTCACATGTGCCGATCAGGTAAGGATCGTAGGAGTGTACGCACGTCTAGCTAAAGTGTGTTTCTGTGCCACATGTGCCGATCGCGATCAACATGGCATTGGCATCTGCGCGCTGCGGAGCCACGCTAGCACGAGCACATGTAACGCCTCGCGCGCCTGCAGGCCGCCTGGTACGGTCTCGGTCTCGTGGACAACTGACAATTAATTGAGACTTGAGAGTGCGATTAGCCAGCTCGATTCGTGGATCTCGATCGTGTTAGATCATCATCATCAGCAGGGAGAAGAAATAGAAGAGACGACGTGGATCCAAAGGAGGAGCATGTACGCACGCCTTCTTCAATCTTCGGTAGTTCCACGCTTGACGATCCACCCTGGAATATATCAATCAATGGTATTCAGCACAATTAATCGATACAACTGTCCACTCTATTCACTTGACTTCTCAGTCAATTTATCAACAGAAGAATAAAACAATATTTTTCTCTAACAATTTTTCAGCCGACTTATCAGTTGACGTTAGCAGAGCAGGTCCCTAGTAAAACAGGTAGCGTACGTGTGAAATGCTGAAACTGTTAGTCGTTGAGTACTAGTATACCAGTAGTATAGATATCAGCCTGAACTCGGATGCCAACATGGCAGCCAGCTTGGCATTGTTTAACTGTAGGCTGTAGCTCGCACGTTATTATCATCTACGGGTGCTGACTCATCGCTAACCTATCATCATCATAATCACCACATTCCATAATCGCCAGCTTATACGATGAGATTAGCGAGCTCAAGTCAAGTGTTCCTCGTCTGTCGAGGCGTATGGCGATTCGAATGCATTACCACGCAGCGGGGGTATTCCTCATGCAAACCACACTCACCCGTCGGTGAGCTACGGATCACCAGCGGCGCATATATCGGGGAAGTACGTACCGCACTTGGACTCTCGCCGCACGGAACCCACCGCACCCGGGGGCCGCCTGACGCTGCCTTTAGCGGCTCGTGGCTCGGGACCTCCGGACTTCACTCTCGCGCGCGTGCCCCCATCCATCTCCGACACGGTCGCGAGCGATCGAGAACCCGCGGGATAGTGTTGGAAGCTTCGGCAGCCGGAGAGCGACTTTGATCCGGCCCGCTAAACGCATGAGGCATGGATGCTCAACATGACTTGGGGTACAACAGCGGTGCTTTGGGTCCTTAATCTCGACTACTGCATGTAATCACTATGGTCCAACAACCCCACAAGACTCCGTCCGATGCCTCCATTTATCAACCATAAGCCACCAACCGGATGATATCGACATCAGCACGCTTTTTCCACTTCAATCATAAGGTAACCACCTATCTCGCGGATGACGAAAAATCGCGAGCGCCACCGCTTCCAGCAAGCTAAGCATATAAACTAAGCCCTAGACTAGCGGGGTGTATCAAGGTAGGACAATCAAGCGTAAAAAGCATAGGATATAATGTCAGCGACGCGATCGTCATTTACACAACTCAGGCCTTAATGCGGCAATGAGAGAAACATAATTAGGCGGTTAGCAGCATAGCTAGGTAGATGTCTGCTTGCCTTACGCACAAAGAGATCGACGCGCAGCGGTGAGATGCTGAGCGCTCAGGAAGCTCCTCCTGCTTCTCGCTTCCTCTTGTGGCACTTCCTGGCTGCGCGGTTCCTCGGAGACGATTCTCCTCATTTTCCGAGTCAAAGGGAGGTCCTCCTTCGCGGGCTCAGTATGATGCGATGCACGTGCATAAAGTATCGCGGAATGCACAACGTATGATGATCATGGATGCAAAGATGATTAATAAATTATTTGGCGTGAGAAAGGTGCATACTCCCTTCTACTTACCAACTTAATCCTTCATTTCGCGAGAAATGCGTGCAAATCTCTTCCCCAAACGCTTCTAGAGAAGTGCGTGGGGAAGGGGTGCCGATCGCGCCGGACACCGCGTAATCTTCAACCCCGCACAACATGAATACAAGGAGTACTACTACTACTCATGGACCAGTATCACATTTTTAGATATGGTACTCCAATGCATGACCAGCAGCATAACTTAATCGAGCACAAGAATTGATATAAAGCTTTCATTAAATCATTTTAATCCATTACTTATCATTTCATGTGAATAAAATAGGCTTGAACTGTACCTCTGTCTAGACAGTTCAGAAAATTCTACAAAAATTACAGGAGCTACACTATGCTATAACAGAGCCATGATAAATCATCACATTTTTTACCAAGTACAACAGCCTACACAAAAAGATGAAGCTACTGGCCAGAAATGCACATTTAACAACTTTGTACTATGAAAAAGTGTCAAACAACAGATTTCATATTTCTAACACTACTTAGCTATCAAGAGCAGTCAGTAAAAATTATCACAGGCATAATTCCACATATTTTATTTATTAAAATCATAAGGCCAAGAATCAGCCCAGAAATTAAAATTAAATCATATTCCTAACATTTTTGTACAGCAACTTGCATGCCATATATATTTTTCTCAGAAATCTATATCACATAACAAGTCTAGCAAAAACAAGAATCATATTTTTCAGAGTTAGTATTCTATTTATTATGCAATTAAACAGATTTCAGCCATTTAAGTATTTAAATAAATCTACACAGAAAATATTCACCAAAAATGCATCTCATATTTTTAAATGATAGATCTACTCAGTAGAAGTCTGACAAAACAAACCCCATCAAATTTGGATCAACTTTGTGCCAGATATGAATTAAAAAAGAGTTTAAACCAATTTTCGAAAAACAAAAATAAAAGAAAAGGGCCAGTACGCGCCTCGGGACTCGGGAGTCCGATGGGACCGCGGAGCCACCTCAGCCGCGTGACCTCCACTGGTCTCATCGGGCCCATCGCGCCCGGGCCGGCCAGCGAGCGTGCTTGTGCCGGCGGCGAGCTCAGCGGCCGCGAGCGCTTTAGGTCGCACGGCAGCCTCGTCGCGAGCCCGGCGACCGGGCGGCCGGGTTGGCTGCGCGACGTGGCGGCGAGTCGCGCAGCGGCGGCCGGGCGCATGGCGGCTGCGCGCACGCGCGTCGCGGCGGCGAGCCAGCGGTGGCGTGATGCTGGATGATGAGCCACGGCCCGCGAGAGTAGGCGGGGCTAGCCGTGAAGCTGCGCTGGCCCGAATTAGCGGCGCCGGAGGCTCGCCGCGTGCGATGGCGGGCGGCGACGGCGAGCGCCAGAAGCTCGACGGTGGAGCGCAGCTGCGATTGCTCTCGTGTGAGGGTGCGCCCTTCACACTCGAGCGCGGGCGGCCATAGTGCGCCGCCGCGGGAGATAAAGAGGCGCGCGCGGTGAGCGAACGCTAGCAAGCCGCGAGCACGAGCTCGGCCATGAGCGGCGCGGCGAGAGGCTATCCGCCCCTTACGAGGCAATGCTGGACGGGCGGATGGCGCGCGAGGATGGGCGCGTGTGAGGTGAGAGGTGGAGCGCTTGTCGGCCGCAGCGCGCTGTGGCGCTGACGGCAGCGACGAGCGGACGGCGGCGGCGCTGGGCGAAGCGGCGTGGCAGCGCTAGCGAGGAGCGAAAGCGGTGCTAGCGGCGTGGGCGAGCGAAGTGTGGAATGGGAAGTGTGCCGCTTCCACATCGGGCGAAAAGTGCGAGGCGAGGCTGGGCGCCGTGCGCTGGGCTCTTAGCCGGTGCTTCGCGCTGGACCGCAGCTTGCGCACGGCGGCGGCAGCGGTCGCGTGAAGGCGCATCGCGGCGTCCCTGGCTTCGCCGCGGCCGGGCCACGGGCGTCGGGCGCTGCGCGCTACGGGCGCTGGGCTGGAGTGGGGTCAGGGGTCAGGCCGAATTCGGCCCTACTGCTTGCGCCGAGATTTTTCCTTTTATTTTTTTTAAATTTTTGAATTCAAACCAACCCATCAAAATGCCTCTTGACCCATTTCAAAGTATTTTCAGAAAAGTGCCAAAAATAAAGTTGTAGAGAATTTAAACCTTGAACAACTTTCATTTATGGCTCATCTTGAAATTTTAATAAATTTTGAAATACAAATTCATTTTGAATTTAGGGCATAAAAGGGAATTTTCCAATTCATTTTCTTTGTTGCTCCAAATGTTCTCCAATCTTTTTACACAATAAATTTTATTAAAACTTAAAAGTGCAGATTGGGTGGATCCAAATCCTGATCAAGATTCACAAGCTAATTAATTAACTAAATCAAAACAATTACAAGTAATTTGGGAATTAAAAACAAGCACATGAAATGATGATGCACTTAGATTAAATGCTTAATGATGATGCTCATGCCATGCTTAGTGATGATTAGTTAATTAATTAGGTGCCTAATGCATGCTTAACACCGAGGTGTTACAAATTCTACCCCTTAAAGAAATTCGTCTCCCGAGATTTGGGCTTACTAACCAAATGGGTGGAATTCGATAAACTTCTTCTGTGTAATCCGCTTCCCACATGATGCATCTCGATCATCATGTAGCTCCCACACAAATCTTGTGTTCTACCGATTCCGGTAACTCTTTTCTTTGCTATCCACAATTTCACCTGTTTTTCTTATATGACTGCACGTACCGTTAACTTCAAATCCCCCCTCATTGACTCTTCCTCTGTGTACACGCAAACACTTCTTCAACCGAGAGACGGAAAGATCGAAAGATGGAACTCATTGACTCTCGGCAACTGCAATTTGTAAGCAACTTCACCTCTTTCTTTCATGATCTTGTATGGAC
>JADLZL010007680.1:0-12837 GCA_015844335.1 Chrysopogon serrulatus | reverse complement strand
ACCCGGTCTTTGAGGAAATGGTGATGAAGTCCCTTTGCCCAGCGAAGTTCTACTGCTCAGAACACCAACAACATATCTGCCTTTGGACCCTAGCAGTAGAAGTTGGGGAGAGTGGATTTGAGCTCAAGCCGGCTCTTATCACTATGGTGCAAACGCCAGCTGTTATTACGCGGGAAAAGCACTGCGAAGATGCAGAAGTGCTCATCTCCAACACTTCACGAAGATTTGCGGCTTTCAGTGAAGGATGCTGTACCAAGGGGTGCGTTACTGCGCACTCCACCGCTTCGTTCATGTTTTCACTCTGTGGGAAAGGGCAAGAAAGCAATGGTTCTCACGCCAGCAAAGACTTTTAATCATACAGCTTGGGACAAGTGCTCCACGCGGCTTTTACGTCAAGGTTCTTTCCTATGGGTAAGACAGAGTGCCCTAAGGGGGAAGATTTCAGAGTTTACAGACGGCAACAACATGATGAGTCGAGTCCACACGAGGCATGGGAGCAGCTTTTTCAAGACTACATATCGGAATGTCCTCATCATGGGATGGAGAATTGGCACCTGATGCGAAACTTTGCATCACGGACTACCGCGGCACCGTAACAGCGTTGATGCTTTAGCTGGCTTTGGAGATGCATTTACTATCAGCGACCATACCACAAAGCTACTTTGACTCTTATGGAAAAAGATGGCTTCCAATCAAAATTGGAATGATAAAGGCGCCAAACCACCCGCGAGAGGTGGCGGAATGCACCAACTCAAGGAGGTAGACATGTTGTCTACCAAGACTAGACCTGCTCATGGAAGAAGGCAAGGAGAGACCAGGCGAGCCGAAGGAGACAAGATGTCCGTAGCATCAATGATTCATGCATGACTTGCACAGTATGTGGCAATATGGGACACTTTCGGGCTTAGCAGACTGCCATGAGACCGAGTGAGGATGTAGGCACTTTCAACAACAACAATAACGAGTATCGTCGCCGAAAATCAAGGGGTTGATCGGCAAAGGCCCAACTACCAAGGTAATTTCTAAGAGTAACTTTTCAAGGCACCAATTACAATAACTATGTAATTACCTTTGAGAGGAAGTGATCTCCAATCAAAATAAAATTGTGGAGACTTTATCTAGGAAGGTAGCATCCAATGATAAAATGCTAGAGAACGCATAAATATTAAAATGGATGGCTTTACCTCTAGCTGGTAAGAACCAGCTTAGCTTTAATAAAATGATAGAACAACAATTAAGCTCGGTGGCGTGCATTTGTTCACTTGGACCAGCGAAGGTAAGATTCGCAACCTCTAGAGCGTGCCAGCAGATCTGGTTGATGTGTATGCGAGGTTACTATATTGAAGCATTGCTCCGATGGAAGGATGAGTCCATGCCACCCAAGAGAGGAGGAGATCCGAGGGAGACACGTGATCCCTATGTC
Organism: Chrysopogon serrulatus; assembly: GCA_015844335.1. Lineage (NCBI taxonomy): Eukaryota > Viridiplantae > Streptophyta > Magnoliopsida > Poales > Poaceae > Chrysopogon > Chrysopogon serrulatus. The sequence continues at coordinate 11,414 of JADLZL010007680.1, read as the reverse complement.
TGACTAGGCGGCTTATGACTTCCACCGAGAGTTGTCACGTGATCTAGGAGCGGAGTGATCGACATCATGCCTAAGGTAATCTTTGATCAAGAGTCTTTCCATGGGCATCGCTTAGTTTGTACTACCCGAATATGTGTTTGCGGCACGAGACCAGAGACGATTAAGCACCACTGAAGAGTCTTAGATGGCGTATGCGTGCGAATCGAGGAGATCACATGTGTCCGCGGGAGCTTTCGCATCAGTCTGGATACTGGCGAGAGATCCTAAGAGTCCAATCAGTGGTGGCCAGGCCATTCACGAAATGCTTGCAAAGGCTGCGTCACTACAGGACAGTGCAAAAAGATTTGTGTTTTCACCATCAAAGGGCAATAAAGAGGAGTCCGGTTTCAAGAATAAGACCCTTGAAGCTCCTATAGACCCAAGAGGAGCTTACTTCGAGTCAAGCCAACAAGCGAGAAGAAGCCAAGAAAGAAAAGATCAAATGGAAGAGAAAGAATAAGAATAGGAGGCAAGTGAGAGAAAACAGAGTCAAGTAGTCAAGGGTATCGGTACAAGCATGACCACCTCTTAGCTTCACCATTCCTAGCGAGAGAGAGGATCCGGGCATGTCGGCCATTACAGTTACCATTGGACAATGCTCATTTACAATGCTTTCTGCGACCTTCGGATCGACTGTCAACATCATGTCCAAGGTATATGACTTACTGGTCGATACACCTCTTACCCTATATCTTATTTCGCGGTGGCCCGGACAACACAACGAGATTCTGGAGGGGTAGCAAGAACATCATGGTCAAGAGATCCGGGTTCACTACGTCCCAACCAGAGCTTCATGATACTGGACATGGGAGAAAGAAGGCAGGCGCCCATCATACTTGGAAGGCCGTTCCTCGGCACCACCAACGCTATCATCTACAATGATGGATCGGGCCAGGATTCACTTCAATTCGAGGAGAAAGATGCAATTGTTATTTTTTAAAAGATTATAACTCTCCTCGATTATCAGCTTTACCACATCCAGAAGGAAGACGTCAAGCGCGAGATCGCTCTCAAGAGCAATGTTGAGGGGAGGAAATCAAGGAAGAATCTATAGCAAAAGCAACAACCTACAAGGTATGGAAAGAAAAGTAACCTCCTCAAAAATTTGAGGTCATTATCACCGGGAGGTCCAACATCGAGTCCCATCCTCACGGGATGATGAAACACCCGAGGGGTGAAGGCAGCAAGAAGTCTTATCAGGACTCTCAAACTCGAACCCTTGCCATAAGGCTAACAATGGTAGTTATCTATTCACTTTCTTGCACTTTTTAATTCAGTTAGTCTATCATCTTTATAGAAAATCACAAAAACATTTGAAAAACCTCAAAGCCCCATGTGATATACCTACAGTATAAAGCTAAAGGTGATCAGCATGGAAGTAAAAATAAAATAAAAATTAGCATGCATATTTTCTTTCTGTTTTGAAAAAAAAAAGAAGAAAAAATCCAAAAAAATCATTGAGCATCTTGCTGCACTACATGTCTTGTAACAACCTTTGAAAACCTCTCACAACAACCAACCCACAAATGGCTAACCACTAATTGTTTACATCCTAATCCAGTTCCGCGAGTTTACTGGTGTTTTGTGTGAGATGTTCGCTGCTTGAGGATGACTCTAAGAGCTAGTCCACCTAAGAATCCTCATCATCATCACTCGAAGTACACCTTTACGTATACGGTGACTAACCCTTTGTGTGAAGGAAGCAACTTCTTGTTGGATGAGATGAAGCAGTTCCAACTACACCCGGCTCTTGCAAGCATGAGCTCCATCGAGGAGATACGCACCGGCTTCAATGCTCGACCGACGAAATAACTTGGCTTGGAAGGCAGCATCCCCTAGGTACCCGGGTAGAGTGACCTCTGGCGATTATACGAGTCAGGTCATAAATATAAAATACCAAAAATATATGTGAGCACATGAGAAGGTTCACCATACAGTACTCTAAGAAAACCTAAAAATACCAAAAGCCAATATGTGGGCACATGAAGAGGTCCACACATGCTTTTTAGAGTTCTTAGAGTCTTTTTAAGTTTTATAGTTTTACGAGGTCTTTTGAAAAATACCAAATATGTTTGTACTGCGTCTAGAGTCGATAAAAGGAAGCTCTTGGAATGGATTGAATAATGATAAGGCTGCTCACATTTACAACACCTCACAGAGAAATGCCTATAGAGTTTAGACAAAAAGTTTTTCCAAAGTTTAGCTCAAGCGTTTTGACACGAGAATTTGCTCACGAGCACAGAAACTTGTGGGTTGCATCGCAGCTTGAACTAAAGTCTAGGTGCTGATTGATAAGATTGAGAAGTACATGCTGCTCTACTATCTTGTTCCAAGTGACACTAGAGTTACGGAGATTTATCCTATGCACATGATGAGTTTCATATATGACCAGCTTGCATTCCCCACGAGCCAAACATGATGGAGATAGGCTAAGGTTGAAAACTTCCACATATATGTTGCTTGTCTTGCATTGAGTTTTGTCAACCTTTGTGACCACGGTGAGAAATTTGTCATGCTCGAATCAAAGATCCACCTTCATATGCACTACTCTACATTGGGTAGAGCGCAACAACATGCCATTCCACCTACATCCATTCCAAAATGTTTTTTTCCTACAGGGAGAGAACACTACAAAAATATTCTATTAGGTTAGCCACCGATAAATGCTCCATGTTCACATTGATTATACCAAAAAATCCATCAGTATTACCAAAAAGGAGTGCTATGAGCTATACAAAAATATATTTGAAAAAAAAAAGAAGAGAAAAAAGAGGAGAAAGGGGAAAAGAAAGAAAAGATGGACAAGTGTCCCGATGCAAAATAATGGGTGCGTAGATGCCCAACTCTCACGAGAAAAAAGAAAATAGAAAAAAAAAGATAGCTCATAACCTGCAGTGGGTTCGATGTTCAAAGGAGGAGAGAGAAGCATTTAAGGGCTAGTAGGAGGTAGATATCCACCATATCCATCCACCCATACATCTTGATTCGCATATTTCGTTTCTCCTTGGATCATTGTTTGGCTTAACAACATATGCATTGCAAGTTGCTCTTTTCGGTTTTCTCATACATGGGCTCCATAAGCTTTAGTTATAGGATGAAAGAAAGAGGCAACCATCATCCTTTGCCTTGGTGAGGATCCATAAATACCACATATATTGAGAGACTTGAGAGTGTCATACATAGGAAGCTACGAGTTTATTTAGAAAATCTCTAAAAACTCCCGAGGAATGATAGTTGATCGAAGAACTTGAGACATAGTGCTTAAATGGGATCTTTCACGTCAGTCAAGTGCTCAAGACCCAAGGAAGAGCTTTTAATAAGCCCCACGGTCAAAGGTAATATGGGTAAGTTTGAAAGTCCTCGGTTATTACATAACTTGGAGGAGAATTGCCCCATTGACAGTATACTTGTAGAGAGTTGCTCTCGAGATGGCTACAATGCTTAAACATATACATATATTCAATAATCTTTTCTAAGTTTTCTTTTGCTAAAGGACTAGCAAAGGTTAAGCTTGGGGGGAGTTGTTGATGGCCATTATTGTATGAAATCAACCGTCAACTAGCCATAAAAACAATGCAATTGTGATCACCAAAGTAGACATAGGAGGGTTTACACAGCACATGCAAGATTCCACGAGTTTTGGTGTTTCCTTTGTTAATGCGTAAGCTGGAAAGGCGCAATCACAAGAGCTTATCGGAATAAGAAAAGCGGAAAAACGGACCCCACGGCAACCTGGGGAAGGTTCGAAGAGGCGGAGGGGGAAGGCACCACGCCGGGGCCGGGGCCACGGAGGCCCCGACCCGGCGGCTCAGCCCGGACCTGCCGCCCGGGGCTAGCAGTTGACCCCCTGATTCGCTGGTTCGCTCCACCGCCTTTGGATCGATCCTAGCCGCCCCGCCAATGTCGGTTTGATCCGATGGCTCATGATCATCGCCCGGGGCTATAAAGGAGAGGCACCCCCATGGGAGGGGCACATTCATTCATTCTTCATTCAAGTCCGATCATCGGCCTGAAACCCTAATCGAGCTCATTAGCTATGGCCTAGATAGCTAGATTAGAACTAGAGGGAGGCAAAAGCGGGGGCTTGATTCTAGAGCCATCAAACTTGGATTTGGTATAGTTCTTACCTCCTCTCGCCTTTGTTCTCTTTCATTGTATAGTTATATGATTGCTACAATTGAATTGATGAATACTTATTTACTTATATTCATAGTTATCTTGTTCTTTGTCTATTATGGTTATATGCTTAGTATAGCTAGATTAACATTATACTTATCCATAGGTTCGTATAGCACTCATCTAATTAATCATTGGGTGAGTGATAAACATTATGTAAGCGTGGTGCTTATACGTTGTTTATCTCTGCGAATGCACCCTATAGGCCCTTTGGTAGATCGCGGGTGTGACATTCCCCGTTGAGTCCTATGTAATCCAAACCACGTCTATAGGTACAGTGGGGCTTTGGTGGGAAAGGGTGTGCTATGTTCTCAAACTTCCCTAGTATGTCCACTATGAATAAATATAATGCTAACCTTAGCCATAATTACTAGGTGTATTGCACTAACCATAATATACATTGACATGTAGCTAGAATAACCCAGAATATCTCTTTGATGTTACACTAGCAACCCCAATGATATAGCTAGGAGTCTCTATCTATTTATGCCGATGATTATATACTTATCTTATCATTTATCTTGTGACTTACCCCCCGCATTGAGTAAGCGAGGACATGGTTATACCTATCCATTACAACCTAGGTTATCACGCTACCTTTACGAGAGCCATGTAGACCTTCATTTGAGAAAATATAAATGACAACCCGTAATACTCGGGTAAAATGCTACAATGGTATTTGATAAATGGGCGCTTGCGGATACTATTTCTATATTCTAAATGGTGGCATGATTTAATACCACACCCCCTTTGTGTTATGCGGGGATGACAACTTGGCATTCTAGTGGCGGTGCCTTGCACAAGCATTTTTAGCGCCGTTATTAGAGATAACATTAAGAGGTGTCAACACTATACCATATGAACCTTCAATGTTGTAGGACTTCATTTTTCGATATCAACAAAGCTCAGTACTTTACACCATGTTCGCTTCAGCATATTAGGTGTTTTAGCTTACTAGCTAACAATATTTTCTCTAACAAAAAATCAAGGGAAATTTGGCCACATGACACTATAAGTGACCACTCTTTTCTTTATTTGGATAGTGAAAAGTTGAGATTTGCTGAAAGACAATTGTAGTTTTTGACAAATTGGTTGGTGGACATTATGTCCAACAAAATAATTTTATAAAATGGATATAAAATCATATAAGTTTCTTAAAATTATACCATAAAATCCGTTAGACTCTACATGATGAGAATGTAGCAGTAAATATTGTTTTTGCACTGAAAATGACTCTTTTTGCCTCTCTTCATAAATAAAACAAAGTTAACCATGGTCAAATTTGTTTATTTATGAAGAGACAAAAAACTGATTATTTTTTAGTGCAAATTAATATTTTACTATGTATTTCTCATCACGTAGTCTCCAACAGATTTTATGGTATAATTTAGAACACTTACACTACACCACAACACTGAGATTAGTGATGGACCGATTTGACGCTAAAAGTGCTTATTAGCAAGCAGATGATACGTCGCTAAAAGTTTTAGCGGCTGCACTCTGCGGCCGGTGAAAGCCACGCGGTAAAAATCTTTAGCGGCGCATAATACTTTTAACGATAGATAGTCTGTTGCCCTAAATATTTATAAGCGGCGGACAATCCATTGCTACTTTTAACGTCGGATGCTTTGCTCACATCATATACCGTCGAGACAATCCAATATCCATGTACTTATAGCAATGCATTGTTTAACGGACAATATAAATATGCAAAAAATAAATAAATACAATAAGAAAACATTTTTGCGCATATCAAGGCGGCATTCTAGCCCGATGTCCATCACATAAGGTATAGAAACACACACACATAACATCACATCAATCAATACATATATAACAGTCTGTATTGCACACAATTTCAATCATCCATCCAAGTGAGGCACAAAAAAATTACATGAACTAGAGTGTAATTATCAAATTATATGATTTTATATCTATTTTATAAAATTCTTATATGATTTTATATCTATTTTATAAAATTATTTTATTAAAACACGATGTTCACCAACCAATTTGTCAAGAACTAGAGTGTCTTTTAGCAAATCTTAACTTTTTCAATGTCAAAGAGGTAAAAGTGGTCACTCACAGTGTCATGTGGCAAAAATTCCCTATAAATCCAACGATTCAAACTTATCCCGGCCGAATTCTATAAGTCTAGCTTATCCTAAATCCATTTGTCATTTCCATTATTATTATGTATTTGTGCATGATCTCAGTGCAAATACAAATGCACTGGGACTCTCAAAATGAGAACACGACATGGTGTGTGTAGTAATCATTCGCCCTGGTCACCATCACGTAAAGGATGGTGGCAAGCCTTTGGTCTTCAACACTACTCAATCTCACTATGATTTGTACTAGGATAAAAATAATTCCCATCACCTCTATCTATATAAAAAGGTCCTAAGTAGCCTATAATTTTTTAAAAAAAAACACTTAAAAGCGACTGTTAGAACACTAAAAGGCAAATATCAATTTTATGCTAGCCTAACAAGGGTTGCAAGCCACCTACCATAATTCTAGTATCCGCACACTCTGAAACACACCTACTTAAACTAGCTATGGGGAGACTAAGCAACAAGCTAGATACACTAGTGCACAAAAGGTACACACCGCGAGAAAAGAAATTGAAGGAGTGCAAAGCGTGCCTTCGGGATGTATCCAATCATCGTCTTAGTCAATTTGATAGATAGCCAATGTGATAATCCAACCTTGATCAAAGAGGCAAATATTAATCTCAAAGGGATCAACTCACAATAAGATCAAGACTCGGTGTTTGCAGGAGTTTGTATTAGCACCAACGCAGTGATGAATCCTCGTCATGAGACTCGCTCACTTGGATTCGGTGGCTAATAGGCATCACACCTAGCCTCACTAGGGCAACTGCGAGAATCGGCACAAGATGAGAGCAACTCAAGTCACGAGCAATCCTTTAGAGTATCATTTGCAAATTTCCACGAGGGGGACTAAGGTCAAGAACCCTTTTCACAATCACCTTAGAGATTGTGGTGCCAAGAACAATCACCGAAATCTTGCCTTGCTTCTTCTTCAAAGCCAGGTCTAGGTATTGGCAATCACCAAAGAGTAATAAGCTAACATGACAAGAATGATTCTAATATCAATAGATGTTCAATCACTATGCAAGTACACTAGAATCACTTCAATCTCACTTAGGATCAAGCAATATGCAAGAGATAGAGAGAAAAGGTAGTTTGCTTAGCTCTGGCGGATGTCAAGATGTTCAAGCGCCAAGAGCAACTCCTGGGAGAATTGGCCAACAAACATATAGGTGTCCACAAATCCACCTAGCATGCCCTCCTGCGTGGTGACGGACGCACTGCATCGGACACGCCAAGTCCGATCGGCAGCGTTCGGTCACTGGAAACCCATCCGTGTCGCCTCCCATTCAACCTCGGTCATTCATGCGCAATGGCTACTTAACATTCCCATGCCTCTTAAGTCCGCCGCAGGGCGGCGTCTCATGGAATGACCCGAGATGTTCACCTTCGGTGAGTCGAGTCGAATCGAAGGTCAGGCGTCATTTTTCATATTTGGGCAGCGTCGGTCAAAGGCGATCGGACGGCGCCACCAATGGGGTGCTCACCTAGTTAGCACCGTGCGCTGCGCCCTCTCATCGTCCCGAGCGTGCAGGCGGGCAGGGGAGGCCCCTAGGCGTGACCCCCAAAACAATGAATTTCTTGGTGCTCACCTGGTGCTTCTCGTCGCACGCCCTCATCGTCGAGCGTCTGCGGAATAGGGGCGGGTAGGGGGCGACCCCCAAAACAATGAATTTCTTTTTTTCACTATAAAAAAAAATTCTTTCATAAAAATTCAATAAAAATTCAATTTTTTCATCTAAAAATTCAATAGAAATCAAATTTTTTATCCAAAAATTTAATAAATCTAATTTTTTTATCAAAAATTCAATGATATATAAAAACAATTTTTCTTCTTTCACCTATTTACAATGTGTCTTTGTTAGCTTGGCCCCCTTATTCAAAACGGTGTTGGTTCTGCCCTTTGTGAGCGTGGCACCCCCTCAACACCTAGGCGTCAGGTCCTTTCGCTTGCCCGGCATCGAGCCACGGTCAATTGACTAGGCATTCGGTCCCAACAAGGGCGTCGTCTAGTCACTCTAAAGTGACCCTTTTTGACTTTGTTTCTCTTGGTCCTTGCTTCTAAAATTGCTAACCCCGCCAAAGTGCCTCACCATTGTGCACATGTGTTAGCATTTTTCGAAAGCATTTGCAAGGGTTAGAAGTTAGCACACTAGGTCCTAATGCATATGCATGCGACAATTCACCTTGTGGCATTAGACAACCATTTTTCACCTCGAGGTCACCTATCTTAATAGTATGATGGTTACCCTATGGTTATGCGTCTAAATCTACTCACACTCTCAGTGACAAACAAAAATGGCCTATGGATATACCTTTGTCTTGAGCCCATTTTGCTTTTCTCCTTCTCTTCTTTCCTCCAAGGGAAGAGCTTGATCAACATATGGTCACCACCATCATCTCCTTTCCTCATGCTCCATCATTAACATGGACCATCCTTTATCAAGCTATGGCTTTCACCAGATGACCTCATCTTATAGCTCGTGGTGGCCTGAGGTCAAGTGATTTGGTGGTTATGAGGACCACCGATCATGGGCTGAGCTTAATACAAACCTTTTAGGCTAGATTAAGACATGAAAGGTCAAATCAGCGACTAGCCCAGAGATCGAATTGTAAGCAGAAAATACATTCATCAACATATAGATAGATAAAAAACCTTTTCTTTTTTATTACCTACACTGATCAATTTTAACCATCTTTATATATAGTTTAGGATTCATAATATAGTAGTTATATTTTGGAAATAGATAATTACTCCCTCCATTTCAGAAACGCACATATCAAGATTCAAACATTGTAGCCTTTAACTAATTATTTTGACAAAAGTTTGTAGTATTGCAATAGAAATATAGTTCAATTTAGTCAAATGCACCATCAATAACAATAAATTTATAATCATAAACTATATAATACAAAATAAATGAATGATCAAAGTACAATTTAGAAAAAAATCATATCATATTAAGCATGACATATATTAGAATGGATGGTAGGGATACAGAGTGGTAACCAATGGTGTTTTTTTGGTTGGATAAGTAATTATGGTCAAATGCCATTCTATTTTATTTCTCCCTCTCCATCAAAATTACATGAATGTCATTCTAGTTCAATTGATCAAGTTTTTGGACTTGTATCCCTAACGAGATAGGAGTATCAATTATAGAATACATATGCACATATAATTGTACATAAAATTCAAATGCATTTTAAGCATATATGTTAGACAAGTTTAGAAATAAATAACTAGAAAAAATTGCCCGCTTGTATATCTTTTCACCACCACCTCATAATTAATTAAATACTTCAATCAACACGGCATTTTTGAACAAAGCAATCTTGCATTGGAAACACCATTTGGGAGTCAAATGGGTGCATCTCAATGTTGTAATCATCCAAGACTTCTTCCAAAAAATATTGAATCGGAAAATGAAAACATAAGAGTGAAAGATCCTAAAACAACATTCATCGGACTCCAACTTTGGAACAATGTCATCTCTAGGATTCTATCAAATTCCTTGTTTAAAATCCTTATCATAAAGAGGCATCAAAATATATACGGTAATTAAAAGTTTGCAAATCTCAAAGATTTGGTATCATCTTCGACAAGATTAGATTCTAAAACAGAAATAATTTGGACTATCATCAAATTTATCGAAAGTTGCAACCAAATCTGCGAGACAAAGTCATAGGAGGAACATCTCAAGCACTAGGCATCTAAGAAAATATAAAAACAAAATTTTTAGTACAATTAAGCAAAACATAAACAAAAAACCAAGAAAGAAAAATAAGGAAAATCACATTTACTGAAGGACAAAGAAGTTGACCGCAAAGGGGCTTAGCACAAAAGTAAAAAAACAAAAGCACCTCTCGTCTACAACAAAGTGATGAAAAGGAGTGACAACAAATGCATTACATATAGGTTGCTTTGATCAAAGCATAATTAGTTTAGCATGGTCAAACATGGACCTTTAAACTACAAAAAATAGATGGTTAAAACTACAAATGGCTATAAGCGGCCAACTCTAAAGTTTAGAGGCCCGGTGATTTAATCTCGGCCAAAATTCTATTTTATTCTATTGAAGTAGGAATGAAAGCGGAAAGCCATCTTCACCATATTTTGACTTGCGCGTGAAGAAGGACTTCTTAAAGGCGAAGAGTATTTGAATGACTCTGCAAAGGTAAAAGATGAAGTGAAGATGGAGAAATAACTTCATTGCCAAAGAAAAATTTGGAGAATGACAAAGGAATTATCTAAACCCTAAGCACAAAGACATCTTTTCATATTCACTCATTCAAAGAGAAGAAGAAGCATAGACTTAAGTATTGTAAAGATGATGTTGCCCCGATTAGTGGTGCAAAAGGGGTAACCTTTAGGTGCACCTTCAAACCTCATTAGTTCAAATATTTATACTACTTTTTCAAAAATTTTAGAGAAGTAGTATAAATACTTGAACAAAAATTTAAGAGGTGCACCCTATGTTAACCGATTCTTAACTCATAAATATAACCACCAACACTCACATAAAATAAAGGAATATGAACACCAAACATAGAAATAGGACTTATAACTAACAAGTTCCACAAAGTTTTGGTGATTCATCTCTAACGAGAGGACAATGATAGAAAACTACTATAACGAGGGCTCAAAAGCATCACGAGAATACATATGAAAACATTACCTAAAAGGAGCCCCGAATGGGGAGAAAGCCGGATTATCCTGCAAATCCAGGAGCCCGAGGAATAGGAAGAAGCAAGGCCAAACCCAATTCAAATGGCGTCAACTTGAGAAATCACATCATGGGCCAAGTCAACATCACGAGGCCACCCGAGACAAAATTGGGCCGAGAAAGCAGGGCCATGAAATGCAGCCACTTTCATGAAAGTGCGCCGCCCTGCTTGAAGCGATTCGGGCCATCTTTTCTGCCGAGGCGGTAACCCAGCAGAGCATGCCAAAGCGGTTACGGTGGTTATTGCACGGTTCAATACACCTAGGCGGGTTTGGAGGAGGTCGGTTTGGTAGCTAAATATGCATGGAACCCCTCTTCTCCAACTATGAAAGGGAGACCTCCCCTCTCCTCATGG